>WYDF02105590.1:0-10516 GCA_009867245.2 Adranes taylori
TATAGTCTATTGAATATAAAGCTGAAAATACTGCTGAAGATGAATCAATACTAGTGGAATCTTCTTCTCCATAATATTGTTCCTCAACAGCACAATTATATCTTTCTATATTTATGTTTTCCTTATATTTTTTTGTTTTGTTATTCGTTAATCAGCAATATGTTCATCCCTCAGGGGTTTGGAGCTAATATGACAATTTATGGCAGTATACAACTGAGTAAGCAACACAGAAGATAAATTAATCATCGAGGCAATAGGATATAATTTGGTTTGATTTAATCAGATTAATTGTATCAACAGACCACTCATCCGATGTTAGTCAAATCAAGACTTATTTAAAATAGGACACTGAAATAAAAACTAGATGTAATAAAGTCCTTATTTGTTTTAAAACCAGATGATTTATAGATTTTATATAGTTACGTCTGAAATAGATCGCAGGTATTGCTTGACGTTGGTTGGTGGTCAATAAATTTATATGAGTAGGAAGCGGTTTGCTAACAGATGACTTTACAGTAACTTGGTCGGCTGCTGACGTAGAGTCTGGTGCTTCTCTTTCATTGTCTCTTGTAGTAGTAATGTAGCCGGAGTCATTGTCAGATTCAGTATCATGTACGTTAGGTTTAAGGTTTTTGATGTATTGTCCGTTATATACTCAGAGGTTCTTAGAAATTTGACTCGCTTTCATTCCCATCTCGTAGAACATCAGAATATTATTTTACCAGCAAGCATTCAGGAGCAATGTAGATATATCGAAAAGCATCTAAATATATCCGAACGTTGTGTTTTTCCATCTGCTTCAGTAGAAATTTTCTTTCAACAACATTATTTGTTTCAGCATACTTTATTAAATCTAGAACACGATTCTGCGCAATAGTTTCGTCTACGTTATTATTACTAGCAGCAGCAGTAATATCGCCATCGTAATTGTAGATAGCAATCGAATCAAAATCATCATTTATATCAATATTTCTTTTCATTTTCTGTTTGTGTATAGTACAATTCAGCTGATGCCTTTTGAGCGCATCCTTTCGCGACAAGGAAGCTCCACATGTGCATCAAAATTTATTGGATTTCATCATATAAAAAATTTATAGAAATTTGTTAAGCTACAGGTTTATAGTTTCAGAACTATAGCACTGTTCGAATACATTCGCGTACAAACTATATCTGAAAATTGAGAAGCATGTACAGAATATTTATACATCACCACCACATCACCACCACGACCAACATTACCACCAACACCACATGTAGAAGAGAGATAATAGGAAATCAGCCCATATAATTCAAATAGATTCAAACACATAGAGGTAGATAATAAATGGGAAACAGGTCGTACCTGATTGAGGAACAGGTCGTACCTGATTGAGGAACAGGTCACAGCTGATAGAGAAACAGATTCAAGAGTATATACTATAAAAATTAAACACTATTTAAATGATATAAAAATATTTATTTGAAAAACTTTATTAATAGTAATATCAACCTTCTCCCAGTTTGTCTTTAATAGCAGCAATATCCATTAAACCTTTCATAGTACCAACAGCGTTAGATTCACGAAGTTTTCGTAATCGATCAAATAATCTCGCGACCCGGAGGGTCCGACAAGGGGCATTTGTAGCTAACTGGAGCTCTTAATTCTTCTCCACCAGGCCGCCTTCAAGGTGACCCTCGCTTGTTTGCAAAGGCTTCCAAACAAAAAAACCAACCAAAAACCAATCACCCCGTCTGCAGGTTCTGCACCTGCAGACAACACTCGTAACAAGGCACAAACGCCTAGTTTGCGCAACATGCGCCAGGCAACCCTGCCAAAATCCCTTCTCCTTCCAGACCATCCTCATCACTCTCTTCCTACTCCTCAATAACGGAATTTTCCCCTGAGCCTCAAAAACCATCCTCTTACTAGTACGTCCAAAGAAATATTCCAGAGTCCCTCTCATCACAGAAATCCTTCTTCCAATTAACCCAACTCACCTTCCTCAAAGATGTGGTGAAGACTGTCAAGGGCTATGCCAACAGGACGGCACTCATCACAACTTTAGACCCTCCCCAAAAAAACATTCCAACCGCGTTTCCGAAATGCATAGCTAACAAAAAAAGCGACCAACCATAACCCGGGACATTTCAGTCGAAGAGGCCCTGAAACTCCTTCGGGTAGTTTCTCGAAAAACAAACCAACCTCTCAATTTGATCCGTGTGATCACCAACGACCGCAACAGATATGCCTCTCTTTCACGCAGTAACCATATCTGTTCAGGATGGTTACTTTTACTATACGGAGCCGTCCCACAATCCAACACCAAGCCCCAAGCAATGCATCAAGTGCTTTGCCATCGGCTACTCGGTAAACGAGTGCCAAAACCAGGTGAGCTGCTCCAAATGCGACCAGCACTAAGATGCTCGCGTATGCAAGCAAGCCCAGCCCATATGCCTCAAATGTGGCGGCACACATGAGGCATAGTCCAACAAGTGCCCCAGAAAACAAGAGGCCCTCAAAAAACCCGAGGAGATTGCACCTGCCAAGTGTATCGACTCACCCATTTTTCCACTCCTTGAGCAAAAGACTAAGGAAGATCTGTCATTCAACCCTCCTGTCCACGTAGACGACTTCATTCGGGTCCTAACCTCCACTATTCTGACAGCCTGAGCAAAGGGAGCCTGACAAACGCTCCCTAATTCAGGAAGCAATCGGGCAAGTCTCCCGCAACCTCTTACGTAGGCACGCCTACGTATCCTTCTTCAACAACAGGGTTTCAATGGTGATTATTCCAATTCAATGGAGTTAACGATTGGAATCGTGAATTCCTGTGGACAACGGCATAAAATTTATCCTACTAAAAATCTCCTTTTATCCGACAAAGTGCATATCCTCCCTATTACCGAAACCAAAATTCAACGCGACATTAACATTTCAAATTTCAAAGTATTTCAGCAAAATAGTCTCTTAGGTAGCATGAGAGGAACCGCTTTGGCCATTCATAGTAATTATGTTAGTACCCCGTTTCTCATAGTAAAAACTTGAGCCAATCAACGAGAAACCTCAGGAATCCCGACCTAGCAACTTTAGTGAACATAACATAATAAATTCAGTGAGGCTAACTGTCGTTCCCCAAAAGAAGAGGATTATAGTATGGACAATGGAAGACACCAATTATTAAGTGCAAAGACGGACAAGTCAAGTCTTGTTGCACATCAATAATGGTGTGTTTCTAAGCGAATTGAATGTAACACCAATCACCTTTTGATGTAATGAATGTTGAACTTATATAGTTGCGATGGGCTGATGTTGAGTTAAGTCAAGTAAAAAGACCCGTTATAAACTAATATGAATAACACTAAATAGATCAACCTTTGCTATATGTAGAATATAGTAAAGCTTCTGATTTTCGATATTTGAGGAATAAAGTGGCAGAATTGTTAATAATGTTCATGAACCAAATAAAAATCGTGCTACAAAATCTTCTTTCCGCGACAACTTATACGTATATACTTATTATAAATTCCTTCAAGGTTGAAATAGTATTAAAATGTTCAAAACGTATTTTCAATTTTATTATATTTTAGCAATAAAATGTTTGACGAAGCTAAATATCTTTCATGTATATAAATTAACAAATTCATAAAATCAGGTTACAATCAGGATTAACATTTATGTTTTCAAGCAGCATAAAATTTTAAGTCCTAAATTAGATATAGTTTTAAAAATTATTCGGCTGTATTGAATGGAAAGAATTATGAAGTTATTAACTATTGTTTTGTTTTGTATAATTTATCACACTTCGATCAATTTGGTTCATGGTAAGCTTTGTAAAAATAATATATTGTTTGTACACGGTCCATTTTATACACAAGGTTTCTGTAGGCTATGCGGTAGCTACAAAATAAAAATATGATAAAAATTTAAGTTTGAAATAAAGAGATCCTGAGAGGTGCAGTTTGTCTTGATCAATGTTAATTCTACCGATCATTAGAAAATTTACCTGAGGGTGGATTATTTCGAATTGACTTATTTATGGGTATATTTTATTTAGTTTAATTATTTATATAATTATCAACTGATGAAGCGTTTGCCATATGCAATGCAACAATTTAATATTTTACTGATTAAATTACTCTTCCGAGTTGAAATGTTGTTCAGGATAGGAAATTGAAATGTGTTTGAGGAGGATTTAAAATTTATCGTCATTCTCACTTTTGGACTGGTAATTGGGTGGATGAGTAAGTTGCTGGTTTTTCTCATTTCAGAGAAAACTGGTGGTAAGCAAATAGTTGTGTACCTCTTACCATTCAATGTTCTGTGATTTTTTAAAGGGATAGCAGCGATATGCTTAGTTCTCGATACAAAACAAGCAGTCATATTCTTCGAAATGCTATGACTTCGAGTAACGTTTATTGGATTCGCTTCACCTTGAAACAGTTAAACAGTGGATTGTTGTTTTGTTTTTTAGGTCCATAAGAATATATCCAAATTTCGTCATTACTAACGATGCCGTAGACCAAATTTGACGTACCTGAGTTGAATCGTCTGAGTGTTCTTTCCATCATTTGACTCTACCCCATTTTTGACCTAGAGGTAAATTATGCGGTATCCATCGAGAACGTATTATTTGTTCCTCTAAGTGATCAAGCAAAATTTCATTAATTTGTTTCATATCAATGCCCAAACAAGACTTAATTTCCTTATATATTACATGACGATCTACCATTATTATTTCTCTTACAGCTTTTTGTCATTTCAGAGAAAACTTGTGGCAAGCAAATAATTGTGTACCATTTAATATTCACTGTTCCGCGATTTTCTAAAGGGACAGTAGCGACATGCTTAGTTTTCAATACAAAAGAAGTAATCTCTTTTTTCGAAACGCTCTGACTTCGAGTAACTTTTACTGGATTCGTTTCATCTTGAAACATTCAAACAGTGGATTGTTGTTTTGTTTAGGTTCATAAGAATATATTCAACTTTTCATCACGACTAACGATGTCATAGATCAAACATGACGTACCTGAGTTGAATCAACTGTATATTTCTTTGCACCACTTGACTCGAGCCCTATTTTTGGCCTTAAGTTAAATTATGCAGTATCCATCGGAACATATTTTTTTCGGAACATAGTGATCCTGCAAAATTTGATTAATATGTTTCAATGCCTAAACAAGATTGAATCTCCCTATATGTTACATGACGATCTACCATTATCATTTCTGTTATAGCATCAGTGTTTTCTGTCGTTTTTGAGGTTGTTGGTAGACCATCACGAAATTCATCACTAAGACTGGTCCGACTAAATTTAAATTCTTGACACCACCAAAGCACAAATGCCCTTGATGATGCCTCGTCACCAAAAGCAGGTTTAGATGATCCAAATACTCTTTTGCACTTTTCTGCAATAGAAAAAAAAAACAGAATCATGAAAAACAGAACTCGAAAATGCTCACGATTTAAATCTATATTTTCTTTCCGATTTCGTTACTTTAAAATAGAATTATACTCGAACTGCGCACTATATTAAACTTCTATCACTTGTGTTTATCACAACAAATGAACAGAAACGCTCGTACTAACAAGCAATTTGTGCTACAGTATTTACTTTACAATCAAGACCAATTTGTAAAAGCCAGACCGGGGGCTGCGCAAATTATTTGCAAAATACACGTGTACAAGAGGTGGCATTCCAGTGGAAATAGATTGTTTAGTATTTTAGTGGGTTGCTATCGGGTACCTGTCTTTCTGGATATTTAAATGGATGTCATTGAAAGGTTTGATAGTTTAAGTTCCAAAGAAGTATATATATATATATATATTTAGTACTAGACTTGGGAAAGGAAACAATATTTTATGGATTTAGCTAAAAAGCAGAA
Source organism: Adranes taylori (assembly GCA_009867245.2). NCBI lineage: Eukaryota > Metazoa > Arthropoda > Insecta > Coleoptera > Staphylinidae > Adranes > Adranes taylori. The sequence continues at coordinate 5,863 of WYDF02105590.1, forward strand.
TATAGATAAGTATTGTATATCTGTACGAGAGTTTCGGACTCACAGGCCGCAAACATTTTTAAGCGTGCTTAGGAGATCGGTACATTTTCCGTCACTGGAAATGGTCTGACTAAAGGCACAGGAGGCTAGCTGTTTTATCTTGAAATTTGTATTTTATATCATTTGGATACAGAATTAGTATAGTTTGTAACTGGAACTGGTACGTGGAACTGGTACGAATTTGTATAGTTTGTAACTGGAACTGGTTTGGAACTGGTACGTCACTGGACGTGGAACTGGACGTACCAGTTCCAAACCCATGTGGAAAATTTGTTAAAACAATTTTGTATGTGGTGTTTGAGGACTTCAGTTTTCAAGCCACTTGGCCTAATATACTGTGTCATCAGTATATAGTATCTTGTGGCTAGCTGGGGTTTCTGAGAAAGATCATGGAAACAGAAATGTGTTGCATTAATATTGTGTGGCGTTTAGGGTCTTAATAGACGATTTGGTTGTACGTCGTGTTTGTGTGTAAACTGTTTTTAGTTGGCTGAAACGGTTTCACTATTCTCGTTAATTGATGCTTTCCTAACTTTGCTAAATGTTGTTATTTTTTTGATTCTCTTGTTGTTAGTATTGGTGCCTCTGACAGTTTCCAAGAGTTTTACAAGTTTTGGCGGTTACCTCGTTTGATTATCATGCTTTCTCCGTTTCATTTCTATTGTTTCTGTGATGATCCTTGTAAGGGTGTATCGGTCGTTCATGTTTTCATTTTGTTAATGTTATTTTTATTTTAAACTTACGTAGTTGTTACGTGTATGTTTAGTAATTTATCCAGTATTGTGTTTTTTTGATTGACCGACGAAGGACAAATGGGAATTAGAATTAACTTGGCTTTTTAAACTATTATTATTATTATTATTATTATAATTATTATTAAACCTTTATTGGCATCTAACACATTAAATTTTTAACATCCTCAATTACAAAACTAAACATTTTAATTAAATACAAAACAAAGCAAAAACTAAAATAAAAGACAATTCAATAACCCTACTTCTTTTTTCTCTTCTTTTTTTAAATCCCAGGTTTACTTTTAATCCCTTGTTCTCCGACTATTATCTCTCCCTACTTCATCCTCTCCTCCCCTTCTTAATCCATTCCCTTCCACTCCTTCCTTACGATTTCCTACTTATGATATTTCTAATTTCTCATCCCCTTCCCCAATAAGCCCACCATCTTCCGTTTTACCCTCTCTTCGACTTATTCCTTCTTCTAATCTCTTTCAAAGAAAAAATTCCATAATCCCCTGTACTTCCCATTGTGCCTAATACACATTCACCAATACCCCGCCTCCAATCTTTCTCATTAGTCCATACTAATCTCTCACATTCATTCACCCAATGCTCCCACATTTCATCACCCATATCATACACTCTACATCTTCTATACTCCTAATTCATCCAATATTTATTTCCTCTTTCGTCACTACCACACCCGAACTTAGAAATTATTCTCTTTTCTCTCATACTCATTCCAGATCTTAAATATTCAGGCATCTTCCCTGCCATTATCATATGAATATATTTCTTATTATACTTACTTCTTCTTATTCTTTCTATCTCTTCAATCTCTGCTTAACCTTCATCTCTCTTATTATACCTCCGTATATCCTATCATACCACTCATACATCGACCATCCACATCTCTCGTATAAGCTTCTTCTTTCTCTTACTCATCCGCTCGTTTACATACCATAGACTCCACACATACAATTTTTTACTATCATTTAGTTCTCATTTCCCATCACGTCTTTCATATAGTCCCATCTTCTTCACTCCATATATCAAGCATTTCACTTCGTTCAACTCTTGTAACACAATATCATTCGGTATCGATTTTTCTACTCCCAACCTTCTTTTCATATACCTCATTATCATTCCTTCCAATTCCTTTCTTTCTTTCTTTAACCGCCCACACTTCCTCACCTCTCTAACATCTTCTACTCTCTCTGCACCATACCTCTTTAGTCTGCCTATACTCATCCCAAGAATTTCCCCCCTCTCTTACCCCTCGTAGCATCTCCCTGACCTTCCTTTTCTCATTTCTCCATCTTTCATCATACACCAAGTTCTTTTCTATATATTCGCTCCTCTTATTGCTCATTTTCCTTTCCAATCCTCCTTTAACTACATTAATCATAACACTCATTCTATTCACTTCATTCCAGTCGATTCTCCCCATCCTTTCCTATGTTTCAATTATTTCTTTATATTCCACATATATTCATATTCCTTATTTCTTGCTTCCTCATAATTATTATCTTCTTCTACTGTACCTAAACTCACCTCCCAATTCCAATCACCATTTACCCTACCATTCGAAACTATCAAATTCTCCTCATTCTAAAAATCTCCTTTTCCTAGGCATTCGCTATCTTATCTTTAGATTTTCTGCCTATATATTCTCCTTCGACCCCAATGTATAAATCTTTTTGCTCACCTATTCTTACGTTCCAATCTCCCATTAACACTAACATATCGAATTCATCTCTCATTCTGCCCCTCACCTCACTTAACTCATTCATAAACTCATTCCATTCTTTATTAGATACCCTACAATTATCAACCAATTTTTCCCTCCTACTATAACCCTCTACATTCCTTCCACACCAAAACTATTTACTTAACTTCATTTATACCTTCTCGTATACCATAAATTATTCCTCCACTCACTCTTCTCTTTACGTATCTCTTCTTTGATTCATTCATACTCCATCTGTATTCCTTTGGAAGTTTCTCCGTCACGTCATCTCACACTCCCTCATCTACCATGTCTCTACTAACCCTATCACATAGAATTCCTCGATATACTCCAAAACCCCCTTATCTATCAATTTCCCCCTTACCCCTGCTATATTCCTATTAGATATTAACTTTTTCCCTCATAACAATTAAAACTAAATATATTATTATCGCGTCCTTTTTTTTTCCCTGTTCTTCCATTTCCCATCTCGTTCCCACTTCCCTATATCAGCCTCTCCAATTCATCTCTAGTTTTCCGAATTGGCGACTCCATTTCTCCCTACTTCACTAACAGACCTTCCTCCTATACCCATTTTTTTATCAAAGTTTCGCTTTCGTCTTGCCATACCCATTGTTCTTTTCCTACTCAAACTTTCTTCTATCAAACTCTCACTATCTTTCTCTCTTCCTTTTCCCATTTCCTTTATTTCTTGCTTCACTATTCTTTCCTTTTTTCTTAAGATATCATCTATAAATATTCTGCATCCTTTTAGCAAACTTTCTCTTTGCATTATTTCCCTGTTTTCTTCCCATGAATTCAGTTTCAGATCAATCGGTCGCCTTTATCCACTTTCATCTATTTTTCCAATGTTGTACATTTCCTTTCTTTCTTTATTATATATATATATATATATATTATTCCATACCTCCTCTTTAACAGTCTCAATATCAGTTCCCCCTTCATACACTCCATTTATAATGACATTCAACCTTTTTTCTGCTCTCCGTCTTTCATGCTCTCCATCCTCCAACTCCTTAATCCTCTTCTCTAATGCGGATTTTTCAAACGCGGATTTTTACTCCATCGCTCCTCCTTTTCTTCCATTTCTTTTCTCCATTATTCTTTCTCTACTTTTATGTCCCTTATCTCCATCTGTATCAACCTCAATTAGTTTGAGACTTGTTTTACAAAAAAAAGTCAACTTTTCCTGACTCCCCACGTTCTCCTCGTCACTACTTTCGTCATATTTTGCCTTTTCTCTTTGGATACTCTCCAAAATTTCTATTTTCTATATATCATAACTTTCGACATCCCTATTGTTCAAATTAGCTTTATGATTAAAATTGTTAGAGAATCCTGAGCAACCTAATTTATATAGCCTTATATCTGCCACTAGAAATCCCAATAAATTTATAATTGAATAAAACTTTCTTTATTGCCTGATACACAAGTGCGTTTATACCATGTCTCACACAATCTACGCGGTTTTTGTTTTAACAGCGATTATATTACCGCACAAAATTATATATCTGTCTTATGTACATTTAATTGCTTTGTTTATTATAACTACACTGATAGATTACCTATTATGCTCTATTCCTAAAAAACAATGACAAATATCTTTTTCTCTACTTTGTGTATGAAAGAGATTTTTTTGCATGAATTATGTGTAATTATTCATTATAATCATTGCCTTTATTTAAAATACTTTCAGAATTTATACACATCTATGTCACATTTAAACAAATGGCAAAGCGGGGAGCTAACATAACACACCTGCTTATTCGAATGAACGATATCTACGGCTTTGTAAAGCAATCTTGCGTTTTGGTTTTTATAATATGTCAGCAATTTTTTGATTAAAATTACATACGTGTAGTTTCTATTTTATTATTTTTTGTAAACGTAACTACGCCGATAGAAATGTGAACTTTTAGTTTGTAGTGAATGTTGTTTATTCTATTTTCGTGTTGTATATTCTATTTTCTTTTGTTTCTAGTGCATGTTGGCAAGCGTTTTTAATATTGCTAAACTCATTCATAGTTCAACTTAGAAAAGTATTGTTATACTTATTCTTCTTCTTGTACAGCCTATTTATATCCACTGCTGGATGTAGGCCTCCCCTTTTCTTCTCCATTCTTCCCGATCA
>WYDF02105601.1:0-10515 GCA_009867245.2 Adranes taylori
TTCATGTTTCTTTTAATGCAGCATTCGTACGTACTACAAAAGTACTAACTATCTCACTCGCACTTAAATGCTTGATAAAATAAAATCAAAAGCGTTCTAGACACAAATATGACAGACAGACAGACGCACGGACAAAGTTAGACGTTTCTATATAAGTATTCTAGTACTATATAAGATAATATTTATTGGATTTTAGTATTAAAATATAGAATTTTTTTAGAAGGATATTTATATAAATATAAGCGTTAAGGTTTGATGATGAGTTTTTATGCAAAACTTATGCAAAACCATATTACTTAGAACCTTGCTGACAGCTAATGCTATATCAAGTCAAGGAATACGAAAGTACATCCGTCAATCGATTGCTTTCCGATATGTTGTACAATTTTTGATTTCCAGTATATGAAGCCCGAGTAATGGAACGGACGACGAACTTTTAATGTTTCAAGTATATTTTATAATTATAAATAACATTTGAATAAAAAAATATCAAAAACTATATAAAAAATGTGGTGAATTATACGGGTATATAGTTCTCTCACCAAAGAATTCACCTTTTTTAATATATGTATTAGATTATTATAACATAAGTTCACTACGCATATTACTCAGTTGGCACTGAAATGTTTTTCGGAACCCGTTTACGACTTCTGAACCTAAAATAGGTATCATAAAATGAAAATACTTCTTAAACCTAATAATTGGTGGACGTCCGCGCCCTGGCGTGAAGACGTAACCTTTCTGTTCGGCAATCCGTAAAATAGTAAGTATTACGTGTATTTAAATATTTATTGAAATGCGATTTTTAAAGAACTTTTGAATTTATCCGTATTAAATATTTATCCCTATCTGTGATATTTGAGTATTCATCAGTAGCAGTGTTCATAAGCTTTTACAGAAATAAATTAAATATTTTTACATATTCCCCCATTTCTGTAAACAAATATTATCCTGGTATTGATTGGAGTCTTGGTAAGTTTTCCATTAATTTAAAATTCTTCTCTTCTTATGACACCATCTCCCTACGGAGGTTGGCGATCCAATTGGCTATCATTGCACGCGAAACCCTGCTCTGAAAATTTCTGTTGAGGTTCTTCCGAGCCATCTGCGCAGATCCTTCAACCACGAATTCTGTCTCCGACCGACCGATCTTTTCCCCTCTGCTTTTCCCTAGATTATCAGGCGAAGAATTTCATAGCGCTCTCCTATCATAATATGTCCAATGTACTGCAATTTTCTTTTCTTAACTGTTAAAAGTAGCTCTTTATTTTTTCCCATACATCTCAGAATTTCTACATTGGTTTTATGTTCTGTCTAAGAAACGCGAAGCATTCTTCTATAGGCGTACATTTCAAATGCATCAATCCGTTTTTCCGTTGTTGCGTCGAGGCTCCAACCTTCGCATCTGTACAGGAGAACAGGAAAGACATAGCAGCGAGGCAAACGAGTCCTCAATTCGAGATCAAGGTCCCTGCTTGCCAAAAGTATTTTCATGTTCTAAGGGTCTTCCTTGCCTGTTCAATTCTCGCCTTGATTTAAATCTTAGCAACGCTCTGTTGGTTAACGACCGTACCCAGGTATCTTAGAGACGACACCTGTTCAATTTAAAATTTCAATTGTTCAATTTAAAATTCAATTTAAAATTACTTGTGATTATTCTAATAAAAACTTCCGCATTGTCTCTTGTGTAGAAAATTTTTCAAATATATATAAACAAATGTATATAAAATATATACAAGCACAAAACCTAACTTTATTAAATTAGATTTTTTACGTACCGCAATTCTAAAGAATTAGGGAAACAATATTAACAACATTTTATTAAGTTTATAACCAGTCTAAAAATAATTAAAATGCTTCGCGAGAGCTGTAAATTTATTAAAAAATATATAAAATAAGCTTTAAAGATTAAAATAAGCTTTAAAGTTTGATTATAAGTTTTTATGCAAAACATAATAAATGTTTATCTCAGGCGCGTAAAAATTCAAAGCAATTTTAAATTTGCATATTTAACACTTCTTCTAGCAATAACAATAATAATAAAAATTAAAATTTTCTTTAAATATATTGTTAATTTTTTACTAGTTTCTCAAACACTAACATCTCAGTTTAGTGAAATGAACGTCTTCGAGCGAACAAAGAGGAAATAGGTTCTGGATGAAAAAGGAAGAGAGAATGTGTAGGCTCTGTGGTACGTGTGAATGAGTGCAGAGAAATTGACTAGAGCGATATGGAAAGGGCATTGATGGGAAATACTCTGTTGTCTTAAGGAGTTTGTACGCAGGGAAAAGTTGTTATGGAGAGAGTTATAAAGAGGAAGGAAAGAAAGATGAAAATGTAAGGTTAAGGACGGATTGAAAGAAGATGAGGGTCATTGAGGAATAGAGATAGGTCACTGCGGGGAATCTTGGATCCTCTATAGTCCTTTTCAAAATTAGTTAATTCACAGTACCAATAATTTAGTATATCTAGCTACGGTAAAGCAAAAACTTAAAACTGCTATCATCGAGCCAACACGATGGACACAAGTCCTAACAGACATCTCACTTCTTGAATTACCTTGCCACAACTCTATAGGCAATTTATTAATAATTAAGGACTCACTAGCTTTGTTTAAGACTTGAAAAGGCGTTAGACATGCTTCTGCTCAAAATTTTTTCGGAAATTTAAATGACGCCAACATTGAACACGCTAATTTAACTATGGACTATGTTCTCGCTCAACAAGAAACGGAAGCAATTTCTATCACTGCACAATGACCTATCTGTATTAGAACAGTTGGCATATATACCATCACCCTCTTTAGGTTGTAATTTTTTTCATTAAAACTACATTTTCTTGGGATATATTTTATTGCTCCCAATTTAAATTACGCAATTATATTGCAATAAATGTTTTACAGATTAACAAAACAAAAACACAAAACCTTGGAAAAAGCATAGAACAAGATTAACGTATCTGATAACCCTTTTCCGGTATGTTCCTTTTCACGCCTGTCGTTTTCGTTTCATTTTGACAGATGTGTAATGTGAACGCTTTACTTGGTGACAAGATAACATTGATTTTCCTCATCTTATCCTAAATTGATATATTTCAGCTGAAGAGAGATTCTATTAGAATTCATTTCATAGATATGGTGACGTTATAGCAAAGAGATAAAATATTTTTGATATAAATACAATGTTTCGATTGATTTAGTACGTTTTATTTTCATTACTTTTAAATTATTGAGTTCTTGTAATTCTAGTTGTAATTCTAGTTTTTTCTTTAATTTTGCGTATTTTCACCATAATATGCAAATATGTTTTATTAAATATTGCAATACAATTATAACATTTCTTGACTATAAAATTTGAGCATTTGCATCATATAGTAGAGGTCTGAATTTTCCGTTTAGGGCCCTAAAATTTTTCATTTATAATTAAAAACCCTTAGGGCCGTAAAACGCCGGGCTATGCGCCCGCTTGCCCTAAAAAGTCCGCCTGCTCGCCCTAAAACCAAGTCCGGACTAGGTTTCATTTCGGCGTGTAGTTTTTGCACACCTTAATTATGTATGTAGAAGTTGAAGTGAATAAAATTTTAACATTTTGGAACAAAAAAGATGATTATTTTGAATTAAAAAGCAGTAAATCGCAATTAGTTTTTTTGAACATATATTTTTAGTTTACCATTCGTTTTTTAACGTTTTTCATAAGAAGCGGATTTACATGGGTATACCATAGGCAGAATCATAATCTGCCACAAATTTTCACGACAAATCTATTCCTGAACTTTTGCTAAATACGTGGAATTTGAGAGAGATATCATATTCCTGGAAGAAGATGTATTGATACTGAGATTCCGATGTCGATTGCTGTAGAAGCAAATTGAGCTGGCTATGATGATGATGATTTTTTTTTGGTCTTAGCCAGAGCATAGGGCTTCGACGAAGTTTTTCCACCGCATTCTGTTTCTAGCGACGATCTTTAGGTCTGCTAATTTGCTAATTCTTTGATTCCTCTCATGAGTTTCTACATCTTTAACTTTTGTTCAATCTCCATTTCAGATTTCGATACTTTACTCATTCTATCATACCACTCGCAGATAGACACTCAAGGCCTCACATAGAAATTTCTTCTGTCTTTCACCCATTCATTCTCATCTCCCTTCTTACACTCCATTGCTTCCTCATATAGTCCTTTAACAATTCTCTCATCACCACTTTTCTTTCGTACCTTATCATCTTCTTCACTCCATATAGCCAGCACTTTACTGCATTCAGCTCTTTCAGATTTTTCTACTCCTAACATAAGGGTACTATCCTATTGATTACAGAAAGCGTAAATTATAATGAAACCTCAGTCAATACAGCAATAGGCTAAGGGACAACAACACCTAGGAAAATGGGAAATGATGTCATGACGCTTCTTGTGGTCTTAGGGATTGGTTCTCGAATAACGACAAACATTGGAACTTTGGACAATATTCGGCAGTATAGATGCAACATTGAAATACGATATTTTAACGAACATTGGACATTGCATAGATAATAGATGCAAGCGGCCACGGTATAGTTGATACAATATTAGGATGTGGCCTACCAAACTTATGTGCAAGCTAAAATCAGTAATCGAAGCGCCATCGTAGTAAGAGTTTGAGGCCAAGTGAGAAAATAATGCAACACCTATTTTGGCAGACTCGTGATGAAACTAGTAGCCAATGGTGGTATTAGAAAATACAAATATGTTGAAAATGGCGAAAATATGGCCACGAAGTTGTGATATGTGCCGGCTGAGAACAAAGAAAACACTGTTTCAGATGCGGTGAGATGAAACATCTGCCCAAGGAATGAAGAATTTGGCGTCTACTGAAATACTAACGATCACGTACTGGAGACGAGAGTTGTTATCCAAACATTGAGAGTTTTAAGGATTGAAAACATAAAGTGAGGGCACCGCTTTATAACTTGGAGTTACATAATTTGGAGTTACTCAAGCTAAAGTTCATCTTTTGGTTTATAATCCCATAAATATAAACTTTTCTTATTTTTGTATTTAAAGAAAAATAAACATTTTTGTAATCCAGAAAAGCGTTAGTAATCCAGAAATGCCATAGAAATCTAACTGCATTATATTGTCAATGTTAAAAATCCCAAAATTTCTGAATGGGCTATTAATATCTTACTATTAAAAGATTTCTTTACAAAAAAAAATGTAACTAAAGATCAACAGGGAATTGTTAACCTTTCCACAATAAACAGCTCAAACCCGCATTTAACAATGCTATTATATTCAATAACACTTTATTCGATAAGGGTTAAACGCAGTATGAACTGTAAAGCTGATAGGATTCTCGGTAAAGGTAAAATAGAGCTAATTCAGAATTAAGCGAGAATATTTGGTATCTCGTTTGTGTTCAAGGTTTCACAAGTATTGTATTGCTAATTTCTTCTATATTGATTCATATATATATATATATATATATATATGTATGTATATATATATATATATTTATATATATATATATATGAGGTAGAGATGTATTATATTAATAACTATATGAATATTTTTAAAGCCTCTTTTAATCTATTTAATCTATATGTATATATAAAAGACGATCTTCTAAACAGCTCAACTAATTTTGATCAAATTTTCAGGAAAACTTTAGCATAGTATAGCTGGTGACCCTATAAAGTTTGGTGTAGATTGGATCACGGCAACATGGGCAAACGGGAATATATATTCTTTATGTTCGCAAAACTCGAAAACTACTCGATAGATTCATTTGAAATTTTGATACAATGTTGCGTTTACTCCAAATAAACATAATATATAATAGAAAAGCGGGAAAATGGGAATTGTGGGACACGGGAATACGGGAACGCTTATTCTTCAAATTTTGACACAACGTTGCATGCGAATACACGCGTCTTTTTATACTCTAGATCTTTTAGACTCTGATGTCGCTGGTGTTCCTAAAAAAGGTTAAAAAACGTTCAAAATGGTTCCCAGTAAAGAAAAAGCATGGTTGGCTGAAAAAATAAGCGTCACGAATTATCCTTATAAGCAGAGAAAGAGGTAGAAAAGATCCACAATTTTCTAAGAGAGCTCAATCATTATCATATTGTCACGTATTTTTTACGGTGGAGGGGTGTCCTCTCCCACGCGATATGGGTGAGGGGAGACTTTTTATAGGGGTTAGAGTAGCAATCTCCTGCTCAGAATTATAGCTACCTGACCTGACTCATTCGTTATTTTATAAGATAGCACTTTAGTTTAATTACTTCTAGCAATGTAATTAATTGAAAAATTGATGCCGAACGATCTAATGTAAATCCCCCCAGTTAGCAAACTTAATTAAGAATAAAACACTACGCCGGACCATCGATAAGGTGGACGTACCGTTTTCTATGTGCCTTTTGTGGTTGAGTAATTACTGGTAACGTCAATCCTTAACGATAGTCACAAGTCTTAAAAATTCAGGTAGCAGAAATGAAACAGTTATTAAACTTAATTAAATTATAATAGTCGTTGAAAATGTTCACCTATAATCTCATGACATGCTCATTCATTCACATACGTTAAATAAAATAATCAACGCTTTGCAATCAATAAAATAAATCAACACTTGAAAAAAAGTGACATTATGATTTGTTCAGTTACGTCGAGGAAGCGATATGCTAGGTACTTAATGATTTCGCCGCTATACACAAACTATTTATTTATTATTTTAAAGTTATTATCTTAATTATTTATTTATACTTATTTTAGCTTTATCTTGATCAATGAATTTGTTACTAATTGAACTAGACTTTACTTTATTCATCAAAATTATACTCAAGTTAATTCACGTGACTTCCCAAAACTACTAATGCTAAGTACTTAATAAATGTATGATCACACTGTTATTTTGTATTTAATTATTATTCTAATATTATTTTATTCCGGATAATGATTTCGCTACTTAGTGCGACATTACGACATTTGGCGGACACCCAAAATTACCAGAATTGGTACCAGAACTGGACATCGTCTACTACTCTATCACTCTATCGTTTTTATACATACTGCTCCCCTTCCTCATACCGATATGCATATTTTACATCATGATTAATTTGTACATAATTAACACATTCTAGAATCTTCGCTATTTCCGTCTTCTGATAAAATACATTCAGTTAATATATTCCACTTAAATGCCTATACTGCTGTCAGGTAAATTGTCCTTATATCGTAATTGAGGTCAATCAAATCAGATGTGCCTCTGGTCCTTATACTAATAAACACCCGTTAAATTAATTTGGTCACACTGACATAGCGCACTTAGCTTATTGTTATTACATCGCCCCTGCCTTTCTTTAAGCCACACCTCCTAAATATTCATTTCTCCCGAAAACTTGAACGCTAAACAGCTCGGAAACACTCTAGTTCTGTTGGAACTTAATCTACTTCTATACTGTAATTTTGAACTAATTAATATACTTTTGAATTGTATTCACGCTATGTTTTACTTCATAACTAGAAGCTTGAAATTTTCTCTTGTCGAGCTTCCACTACCATACGAGAACATGTTTACTATCAATGGCTTTATGATCAGGGTATGTCATACAATATTTTTTAACCCTCTTGATATTGGAAGGTGGCTCGTATTAAATTGGCTCCTGTTCTGAACCTAAACAACAATTTCGTTGTTACAGGTTGAATAGTGGTAAGACGATCAAAACATTTCAAGCAGAAAATCAACACTTATTATTGACGATTTATATATTATAGGGTCTCATTGTTGCTGAGCATCTAGCAACAAACAATATCTCCTGCCAGCGTGGGCATCGAAAACAAAACTTCTACAACTTTTATGTGTTAAAAGTTGTTCATTATCGACATCGCAATTTAACAGTGTGTTTAATCTGCGTAACATAGCACTTTTTAAAACAAAAAAGATGAAAGTTCAGCTTCTTCTATATAACTGCTTCTGTTATAAAACTAAGCTATATGTAAGCAATCTTTTTACAACTTGTGGAACCCAGACGGATTCAGTTAGATATGAAATGAAAGCGAAAGCGGACATCTTTCTCATCAATTTGCCTTATGCTATTCTCAACTCATCGATACTCATGTGTTATCACTTATTGATTGCAGTTTCGAATCTTATAACAAGATTCCGAAGTTGTTATATATACCGAAGGGTGCACATACCAAAATAGAAGTAGTGTTATTTCTAATGCAGCATTAAATTTATTATGTTACATAACATAAAAATAGATCAAACTTATTTGGAAATTTGTCATATACAGATGGAAGTCGACTTCATCCTCGCAAAAATAGAAAGGTGTATAAGAAAGTGAAATATTAATATTCCGGCGAACTATGCACATATTTGTAAAAGAGCCAGTAACAGTAGACTTCCCAAGAAGCATGAAGCCTGGACACAGAAAGAGACCTGCGAAGCGGATTCGAAAATAACAAACGCATGATCTTGGTAACAAGTGTATGATTTACACCCAGAAAGATTGAAAATAAGTGCTCGAAAATATGCCGACTTAGAAAAGTTGAAAACTACTTTACTTTGAGCTTTGATTAGCATGACTATTACAATAATCTACGTCATGAAGGTTGAAATCTACCAAGTTATATCATTTCTAATGACAATGGCTATGTAATCTTTGTGTATTGACTTTTTGCCTTAGTTTTGATCCAGATTTCAATCTGTTAGAATAAGTCAAACCTGCAAACCTGCTAACAAACCGGGATTCCTTAAAAATGATGTTTATATTTACCTGGTATCTCCTTTAATTAATCATACGATAGATAGTATGTTTGTGTTCAATTCAAGCTCTATATGTTTAAGAAAGTTGTAGAACCCATTTATAAAAATAAAAAGTTTGTCACCCTACCGTCTCCTGTAAAGTTAAGTTTGGTTTAGTGGAATAAGTAGGTTAACACTTAGGCGATGATATGTATGTTATATTACAATACAATATTTAAACATTAAAAATATAAAATAACTCCTAGTAGTAATAACAAGGGGTTAAAATATTTGATATAATATTGGAAATTTCACCCCCATGGTATCGTGAATATCATTTTTGTTGACCTACAAACAAACTTTTGAGTATACCTGTCCATACTATTTTTTCAAATTTTTCATTATACTCGTAACTTCAAGATGTCGTATAAAATTTTATTTATGATTTCACGAACAAAACAATTTATTTATAGAAGTTGCTTTATATCCCTTATTCTTATTCTATGAAGGCGTAATCTTTTCATTTTTATGTATTTTTTATGCACGAAATGTATCTGTAGCTACTATATAGAAAATCTAAGGTAAACGATGAGAAGCAGAAGAAAAAAGGTCGTAACCACCTGTAGATACATTTTTCGCGAGCCTACGGTTAATAATTGAAGATGAACACAAGAGCGCTTTCTCACATACTCCATTTATCTAATACATATATTTTCTTAGCTCAACGTTATATTGTGTGTTCAAGCACTTATCTACTATCTATGGAACACGTGGTGTTTTTTTGTATTATAGGAACATGGCTAAAGTTAGTATGGAGAAAACACGAGACTTAAAATGTTTTTTTGCGGCATAGATATATAAAATACTAAATGAGTTAAGTTTCTGGCTGTGGAACTTAATTTTTGTTATAATTTATTTTTAACTTCGAAAAATATTTACAAGTTTATTCGAGATGACTTTTAATTTCTTTTATTTTTATTTGATTTTAGTGACTTTACTTGAATCGTAGATGAAAATAAAAAATCGATTTGATTTAGTATTTTTATTTCTAATTAGAAATTTTAAAATAATTTGGTGAGCTGATTCCTGCTCCTCGTATGAAAAAAAGTCATTTATAAATTATTAAATCCGAAGCAATGTTAAAGATTAAAGATCTAATTGAATTTAAAAACGAATATTTAATTTAATACATTATAATAATATAATTTGGAATCATAAATAATGTTGATATATGTTCCAATAGAAAATGAATTTTAAATATCTCATAAATTATATACATGATGAATCTAGCAATGTAAAACCAGAATTAAAATAATATTCGAAGTAACTTATAATTGAATACTCGCAGTGCGTCTGTAAAACAATTGAAAGCGCAGTATGCCTGTGAGATATTTCTGTAAAATGTAACTGCATTAGTTAGTAACGGAAATGAATACATTACCATGTCCAATCGTAATAAAAATTATACGTTTTTAATTATAAGCGTTACTTAAGCTATATCTGAGTCTATATAAATCAAATTATTATTTTATATTAGTTTACAATATACGAGGTGAATGTTACTAAAGCTATATTTACTCTAGTAACAGGAAGTGGGTGGAACTCGGACTCGTTTTTGCTCAGTAATGCTCAACACCATTCCGATTACATTAATATTCTGAGTACATATTTGATAGAATATATTATAATATTTTTGAGAATGCTTCTCGGTCGATTAGTGCGATACTGTATATTATTTGATAACACAATTGCATAAACATTTGCGTTATCGAGTTAGACATGTATATGTGT
>WYDF02105612.1:0-10515 GCA_009867245.2 Adranes taylori
TCTTTCAACTTTCATGAGAAGTATATAAGGTAATATTTTATACAAGGTCAAATAATTAACTTTCGCAACAAAAAATTTATAAAATTACAGAACAGTTTTTCAGAAAATAGATCGCAAAGTTGGCTAAAAAAGAACACTGAGTATATGTTAAATTGTGTATTAGAAAAAATGTTTTAAATAAAATGGAAGTAAATTTAGGTAGTCTGAACAGTAAAGTTTTTTTTTTCAATATCATTGCTTGTAAAGTTTTTGAGATATATCGAAAAGTTTGCTAAAGGTGACAGCGTCCCGTTCTGTACACGATAGAAACATGGGACTAATTTCTTTCGACGAACAATATGATCGCCTGTATGTGAGAAAAATTTTTAATCTCCTACTTTTACAACTAAATTTCTGAATTAAGAAAATGGAAGCATTTCCGCCATATTGCATGTATACTATATCTCTACTAAACGATTACATACGTATGCGTATTATACCTATACGTATTACACGCATATATGGTATATGAAAGATCAAAATGGCATTACATTAAATATCTCGGGTTTTATTGAAAAAATTAAAATGAAATTGAAAGTTGAAAAATGAACCTGGACAGACGTGTGTAAATCTCAATAATGCAAATGCGCCACTCAATAATGCAAATATAAACAAGTGAACGGAATTTGACCAATAAATAAATTGCAATCCTTGTAATAAATTGTAAAACGTTTTCGCGCATAAGGGATTTCAAGGATATAACTCACTAGTGGTTACCATGTAAACGAAAATTAATAAATAAACACGCATTATTCCTGAACAAGAGCAGATAAAAGAAATCTTGTAAGAAAGAATATTTTACATCTCATGAGTTCTAGAAAATGGTACCCTTCCAATTTTGTCAATGTTATTATCAGTGGCTGGTCAAGTTGTAATTTTGGGAGGTACAAACCACATATTACAAATTACAAACCAAATAATTTAATTTATTTATAAATTTAAATTTTGAATAAATTGGCGGTTTGAGCTTGGTTCTCCTGAATTCGTGTTCTCCATACTCTCCATGTTCTCTACTAACTAGAGGTTCAAAAAACACTATTAAATAAATTTTTGGATACAAGTAATATTTACTATTTATTTTGTCATCCTGAAAAATTACTACAGACTACAGATGGCAAAAGACTAAATCCAAGGACATGCTAAGTAACCTTCCTTAGTGTGGTAGCGGCTATGAGTTCCGGCGCTAATCAATTTCGAATAGACGAGTTATAGGATGACAGTCAACACTAAATAGATATACTTTTGTTTTATGCAAAATAAAATGAAACGTATGACTTTAAGTATATGAAATATGGGGGTGTTAAAAGTATATGAAATATGGGGTGCCACGAATTTATATTGTAGTAGCTTAAGCCATTAATATATTTCTCTTGCATTTTATTTTTAATTAACTTTTTGTAGATTTGATTCAGTCGATTTAATTATAATTAACGGAGGAATGTATTTGTGTCTAATGCTTGAATTAATATTTGCTGGATTTCTTGGATCAATCATTGCTGAAGTGGTAAATTTAATCTAAACAT
Organism: Adranes taylori; assembly: GCA_009867245.2. Lineage (NCBI taxonomy): Eukaryota > Metazoa > Arthropoda > Insecta > Coleoptera > Staphylinidae > Adranes > Adranes taylori. The sequence continues at coordinate 1,563 of WYDF02105612.1, forward strand.
AAGATATGCCTTCTTTGTAAATTTTCAGATCGTTGTTTTACTTGATACGGATAGGTGTTTCTACGTATTCTTAATGTCCATCATTTTTTTCCTGATTTCATTCTTTTCTAAAACTTAAAAACCTTTTTGATTTGGATATGTATATAAAAAAATGGCTCTATGAGTTATTTATTTTAGTAATAACCGTAAGAAAAATAAAAAATAGAAACTCGAGTAGCATAAAGCTTGATGTATATATTTTCTTCACAATCCTGTCACAATATGTCTTGGAATGATGTTTTTATGGATTCCGTTATAGAAATTACGTTATGATGACCACCGATTATCAGGATCTTGGAATCTGGTTTTTACTTTTTTCATATTCCACAGAAACTGTTTATTTTCTTGTTTTTGCTAAATTTTATATAAAAATTCCAGATGTGAATCAGAAAATAAAGTTTTATAGTCATACAGAAATTCTTTTAAATACATGTGCCAACAATTTACTTGTTAGCCGATAATGAAATGAAAAAGGATTTTTCTTGGATCACTAATCAGAAATTTGAAAGCCTTCATTCTTCTGAATAACACTGTCGCCAAAACGCTGCAACAATATTTGTATCTGATTATTTATGATTAGACAGAAAGTTATTGAGATAAATTTTCTAGTCGAGCTACCAGTCAAGCATCCAACCGGTCAAGTCACCAACTCAGATTTGTATCTATTATTAACGTTCTGATTTTTGATCCAGAGCAAAATGCTTCTTTTAAGTTAGCATTGGACAGTAAAATTAATTTTTGATACAGTTATTTAAAACATTTCTTTCTCGTTATTTAAGTTTATTGCATACTGCTTCATTAACCCTAATTTAGCATGGAGTAGAAATAAGAAAATCATTTTTAGATTTTACTAATTTTGTTCTTATAATATTTTTATTTTCATGTACCATATACGTATGTAATACTATAGGTATATGAAAGATGTCGGATAGATGGTTTGACTGTTTCTTGAATTTCATCTTAGTACGTCTCTTGTATTTAAATCAACGCAAACCGTTAATACCTAATTCAAAGAGGGGGATCATAAGGAACACAGTTCAAAAACGGATTTCTCAAAAATTTAAAAGAAAGGTATTTTTTCTGTGGCTGTGTGGATGACCGATGTTCAAGAATTTATTCTTCTCTATGGGACCGATCTGGATGAAATTTGGCACAACCCACTGCACACGGTACCTCCTGAAAAGAGATTTAAATTATTTTATAAATTCAATATGATGGAAATGCGCCATTTTTTTACATAAAATTTCGTTTTCAAACTAGGGGGTTGAAATTTTGCACGTATATAGTTCATTGTATTATGCGTCGAATAAAAAAGTCCCATGGCTCTGTAATGCATAGAACGCGACGCTGCCACGTTCAAAGTTTCAAAATAGTTTTCCATACATCTCAGAAACTACGAAATATAGAACATTCCAATAAAGTTCATTTTCTAGCCTGACTAAAGCCAATTTAACATATATTCGCTTCACAACTTAACATATATACAGGCAGTTTTTTTTTTGAAAGTTTGCTGTCTATTTTCTCGAAACTCTCCGAGTTTGTTTTTGTTTTTTTATCGAATAATCCTTTTATATTTAAGTAATTAAGCGAGTCTAACAAAATCACATGTCATATCGCAAGAGTTACTTGACCTTGAAAAAAAGGTCAACCCTAAATATCTAGATTCCTATGAAAGTTGCAACAATGAAACACAGGAAGCTTATGCAAGTCTAAGGTATCTCTATTCTCCCGGTGTGAGTCATTGAATATACTTAACCGATTTAGGCCAAAAATAAATTTTTCAAAAATATTTTAGTAACACCCAGTATATTTTTGTACTGTTTGATAGCACTTGTAATTCTATTTAAAATGATGTCACAGATATGAGCCTAACTCATATCGTTTCCAAGATATGACCTTTAATATCTTAAAATTTCTCAACTTATCATGAAAACCGACATTGAACAATTATATTATATACATGCATAATAGCACATGCTTGCAAAGTAACAGGAAAAATTATTTTACGTTGTATAAGACATATACAGGCTATGTTTTTGTAATTGAATGAATATTATCAGTGGCGGGTGCACATTATTATTTTGGGAGGATTTTAAATGATTATTTTTTTGAGAAGTTCAATTTTAAAATTAGAGGACTGAAATTTCGCTCGCTTATAGCATATTGTATTATACATCGAATGAAAGTAGTGCCATCCCCGCAAGTCGCCACGTTGCCACATTTAAAATTTTACAAACATTTTGATATATTTCAGGAACTATAAAAGATAGAATACTTGAATAAACTTTATTGTATAGGCTGCCAAGAACTCATTCAATTTTATTTGAAACATTTCTTCCTAAAATTACAATATAACATATATACAGGGTGTTTTTTGTTTTGTAAACTTTGCAATCTATTTACTTGAAACCTATTATGCTACATTAAATATCTCGGTGCATATCAAGCACCAGGGAATTAACGAGTTGAAGAATTCCTACATAGATGAATACACAAAGCCAAGCTCTTTCGGTAGGCTGCTCTTTTAGAAATCAGCCAAAAAGAGAGTCCAGATCGGTCGTAGGCCATGGAAAATCAGAGATTGGAGCTATCAGCGCGTAGTGAAACACTGAAAAAACTTGAGAATGGAGCCGAAAAGAGAGTCCAAGAGGTTGTATGGCAAAAAGGACAAGCAAAAAGTTAGTCAAGAGTGACCGAGGCCGCGGCAATGCGAAAATCAAAGTTGTCACATGAAAATTTCTTAATGTAACAAGGCGCCATAAAGTTTAGACGGCCTTTGGTAAATGTGAGAGATGTATATATAATTAAAACCTTTGATAAACTCTGGGATGACGCTGAGAGATGGCGTCAGTTGTACAGATTTTGCAAATATACAGGATAGTAAAACAAAAAATGCTACCGTAATCGCAAATAATGAAATATATTCTCGTAATAGATATTATACATTTGTACCACGCCATAAAATGTGGAAACAACGCAATTGAAAACTGTCGTTGTCATGTGATTGACATAACGTGTGTACACACTTGAATTTCAATAAGATGATAAATATATTTTGTTGTTTGAGGTTATGCTTTGGTATGATGCAATTCTGAAAAAAATATTATGCAATAGAACCTATATGTTGCGAAATCTAAGATTGACCATCGGTCCTAATGGAAATAACAAAACATGTGATCTAGAATTTTCTAAATAAGAACCACATGGTTAACAAATAAACACATGGTGATGCCCCAAAACCCATGGTGATTCCCCAATATATGAAATATACAAGAACCGTATAAAAAGTTTGGAATAAAACAAAATATGACGTCATCTGACAGTTTGTTAAAGTAAGACTGCTGTTGAACATTAAAGTATATAATGTTGCGGTTGAAAATAGGTATATTTGCTCCTTTTTTATAAGAATATTTGACATGGGATTGGTTTGGTAAGACATATAACATACTATATCCAAGGTTGTATCCGATGGTTGTTTACCAGTGCACCGAATCACGGTGTGAAATGTCGGTAGCTGTTAATTTCGTAATTTATTAACCCCCCCCCCCCGTAAACTGTAAGGGTAAATGCGAGAGATGTATATATAAGTAGAACGTTAGACTAACTGTATATGATGTGGATATATGGTGTGAGTTGTACTGATTTTACAAATATACTTGCAAAATATGTTTCATTTATACAATGTACATAAAACTTATAAAGTATTTATGATAAACCCAACAAATGACACTGTAACGACATCATGACGAATTAGAACGAATTGAGAGAAGGTCAAGGTGGCAGAATCAGCGGCCGGGTGAAACTTAATATTCTAGATGATATAATGAATATAATCCTCCGGATTCCCCTTCTCCTACCTTCCGCTTTTCCTCTTATCGTTACTTATCCTAACTTTTCCCCGATTACCCCTTTTATCCCAATTTAACCCTATTATTTCAGCTTATCAGTATTAGTCGCACTTATCCCCATTATTCCTATTTATCACTCTTATGCTTACTTATCCCCATTATATATAATTACCCTACTTTCTTCTCCAAACCTGTTCCTATCTTCCCCCACATTACACCTACCTACCTTCCTGTTATCTTCCTCTACTACTTCCTATGCTATCCTCGGCCCAGCCGACCCGTTCACTGCGCATGTGCTTGGCAAGGTGTGTTGAGTCATCGAAGTCTACGTCTGTCTGGCCCAGGTGCCGCCATAAACTAGATTTGTAACCAGATGTAAAACAAAAGTAACTAGATTTAAAAAGTAACTAGATACTTCCAGGATCAGTATAAAAAAATAAGTAACTAAAAAGTATACCAGGATCGAACAAAATTTTTTGAATAAAACAAGATACATCAAATTACGCCTTGGTGAAGTTTGACAGCTGTGGAATCTTAAAATATCCCTTATGATGGATTAGAAGTATATGCTACATACAGTATATGTTGAAGTTAGTAGATGCTAGAAATAGTAGATGTTGAAAAATCTGGAGTGCGCAAAACGTCAGTGTCTCCTCGACCTAGACGATGGGTGAAAATCTGAGCCTAATAACCCTGTGGTCAGTATGTATGGCCCTTCGGTGTATGTTGTTGTAGTCACGCGATCGATATGAAACTAGAAATGACTACACTCTTGTAGATTAAATAAGTATATGCTACATACATTAGATCTTGTTGAATTAAAAAAATACTTATATTTAAAAGTTAAGGTAGGTACATATTTTCAGTGTAAATAAATATATGCTTCATGCAGTAGATAGATGGTTATGAATTTTAATGAAGATAATTAGATGTGGTATCTAGATGTGTGGTAACTACATATGAATCTAGAGGTGGATACAAATATTCGCATATATAACGCTTCTTGTAGAGAATATTAAGGACGTGCAGCGTTTTAGACTTACTTGGCCAGTTACTTGATGGCTCAAGGCCTCCTAGACCTTAAGGACTTTCAATTCCTTCCACGTACACTTCCAGTCAAGCTACGTTTGCAATATAATTGAGTACTCTGCTTTTATAAATTAAAGTTTCTAATATAAAATGGAATTAAGTCTTTAGTTGCAATAAAAACCGATGATGTTAAACGGTGTTTGGTCCAGATCAATTGTACAAATAATGAATACTATCAACTGATGTTAGTCAAAAATAAAACCAATGAAAAATTAACCTATTATATTTAACCAGTTGAATCAAGACCGCCTGCATCTCTTTTGGTAACATTAGGAGCTGATATTTCTATTATTTCAGGAGAGTAGATCTGTTTGCAGGTGAGCTGCGCTACATAATCACCCATCTAGATCTCAAATTGTTGATAGGATTGTTTATGTAAAACAACTTATACGACTCCACGGTAATACGTATCTACTATACCATCACCAATTTCAATAGAATGTGTAACAGCAAAACCCGACCGTGATGCAATTGTATCATGACAGCCTTCTGGAAGTTGAATCTTGATACCAGTACACACTATTTCCTTACCAAGTCTCAAAACAATATAATTGTAAAGGCATGGACCTGATTTTGGTATCTGCATAAGCGACTTTTATAACTTTTCTCCGATTGTAGAAGCTTAAGTAAAGTATTGTAGTCATTTTCAGACATCAGACATTTTGTTTAAATACACCAAAATTACGAAACGAAAGTACAAATAAACATATGCCAGTTATAAACACGTGAGAGAGAATCACGCAAACCAGATAAACGGGATAATAGCTGACTAGATGGAGATTGCACAATATTTCAAGTTTGTGTCGCAAAATTTGAAATAGGAATTTGTATGTAAAGTGTTGAAACATGGAGGGACTTACAAACAGCAACAAGACATCAGAGAGTAGTGACTGCATTCGAGTTAGTTAAATGAGCATGTATGTATATACATTTTTGAAGAAGTATGAAGAAGCTCTCAAATTGTAACCAGACAGTCTCGATTCGAGACAATTCCTTTATAGATTAGTCCATAGCTCATCGCCATTCCAAGTGTATGAAGACAAATTCAAAATTAAAGATGCTAGTGTAGCAAACATTCAAAATATTATGCATAATGGCCTCGAAATTTAAACGTGATTTATGTATGTGAACTACTGACCACTGACGGATGCAGCAAAACCAGTGACTTCGCATCAGATTGCCTTCATAATTCCAAGTTGGCAATCTGGGTGGTGTAAAAAAGTAGCTGTGTTTGTAGCTACCTTCAACATGATATTATTACATTGGAATAGTGCTTTAATTCATACTGCCTATTCACACTGCCCAAGAGGAGAATCAGAGAGTCACCGCTTTAAGTCATGGTTTATCCCATATCAATGGAAACTACGGTTTCATGGTTTGGAAACCATGGCTTTATGGTTTAGAAACCAAAGTTTTATCAATGGTTTTGGAAATAACTGTTTTGTGCTTCAAAAAACAATTGTCTTATAGTTTAAAAATCAAGGTTTTATGGTTTAGAAAGCAAGGTTTTATACATGGTTTTGGAAACCGCTGTTTCATGACTTTGAAGACTTTATGACAAGAAGTCCCCAAGATAATCTATGAAATCAATATTGTAAAGCTAAGAAGGATTAAACACACTTTAGCTAGCCTATCTATTGGATTCATTGATATGTCAGTATCATATTTCTGCCCATAAATGGTTTTTAAACAAAACAGGACGTAGTCTCCATTAATTTTCTTCAGAATAAATTTTACTATATAATAGACTATCACAGGTTCAGTGGATATGAAAACGTTTTTACATGAAAAAAAGTACCATGAAAATACAATTACCTTGTCACTTTCTTGGTATTCTAAGGCCCTCTACATCTTAGGGGACCTTCAATTCGTTCCAATAATGCAACACCTGGCAATATTTGTGAGCGAACGAATGTACCTGCGGTTTGTGTCTACCTTCAATATGATATTAAGACTTAAACCATGTTAAAATGCACTTGAAGCAATACGTTCCATTCCCACAACCTAAAAGACAAGAAAGTCTATTAAACCTAAAGTCAGAAAAAGAGATAATGAAAATCCCATGTTGATGTAATGATAATTGCAATGAACTTCAAAACCACGAAAACAACGAAAACCAATCCCATGCATCTAGAAAAAAATTATATTTAGGCATCACGATAAGATTTGTGTAAACTTAGAATGGCATCATACAAACAATTGACATAGTAGACGATACTTATGGGGGGCATGTTCCTCATATGCAATATTTTCCTAAATTTGCATCAAACTACATTTAATTCGAGAATTGACTAAAACAGATCCGGTTGATAGGAAATCATCTTGTTATATGAATACCTACATTATCAATGACACCAACGTTTCGATATATGTGTGACTATATTTTCAAGGCAATATTGTGTTGACCTTAGGTAAAACCAATAGAACCAAGCAAAATTAATTATTTTATTATCACACAGAATACATATTTAAATTAAATAATAATGCATCCATTCCATTCATATGTATTTCAATATGATTACCAGAATAAAAATAAATTTATAAATATACATATATATATATATATATATATTATTTATTTATACCTGTCATAAGCATTGTTCTTTAAATTGGAGATGCATTTCGGCCTTCTGCCATTTTCAAGCGACTGTTGATTGCTGCTGTCATTCGGGATGATAATGTGTTTCTATTGACATTGTTGCCTATCAATGCTTCGATTGCTTCTTCGCTTTGCTTATATAATAATTTGAGTGAAGCCAGTATACTACAGAATTTGCAGTTGAGTTGTTCCTCTATTAGAGCATGGTTTTGTTTGTTTTAATATATTTCTATCTGTTCTTTGATATCGAGGTTCATATTATTCTGTTTTAGTATTGTTATTGCTTTTCTATTGTTTCATTATTATGACTGTTATTAAGTAGATGGTTTGCAAAATAGAAATGGTAAATATCTGGGCGTTTAAAAGCATATTGGTGTCCTCCGTATCTTGTTCGGAAATTTATGTTTGCCTTCCCTATGTATATTCCTTTACATGTGTTACATGTTAATTTGCCAATTCCGCTTTGTTTGTAAATATCATTATTTTTCTTGTATGTGTTCAACTGGTTTCGCATGTTATTTTTTGTTTTATATGCGATTTTCATGTAATGCTGCTTAAATAATTTTGCTATTTTGTGACAGTCTTTATCCGTGTATGTGAGTGTGATATTTTTTGGTTACTTGTATCATTTTCTTTATTCTGCGTTCCTTCTTTGTTCATAATTTTGTTGTAAATTTTTATAATTTCTGTTCTTTGGTAGCAGTTGGTTATTTCTATTTCTATTAGTTTTTGTTTTTCTTCTTCGTGGTTTTGTTGTGATAAAGGTATATTTTTTAATCTATTGAAAGATGCAACGAATGCTGCATTTTTATGTTGTTTACGATGGTTAGATATCGCGTGTGTAATGTTGTTGCTATAACTTCCTTTTCGGAAGATATTGAATTCAAATGTGTTTTGCAGTTTTGTAATTTCTATATCAAGTTAATTAATTTTATTAATTTTCCTCAGTTTCTATAGTGAAGTTTATATTGGAATCGGTTTTATTGCTTACAGATTTCATATGGTCTGTTGTGATTTTTGTTCTGTCATTTATTATAACTAGTATAGCGCCGACATATTTATATTGATGTGATCATTTAATGAGTCGCTTAGTATTCCAGATAAAGGTGATCCAGTAGCTAAACCGGATTCTATTTGATAATATTTATTGTTATATGTAAAATAATTCTGTTTTGATATCGTTCTTAAAGCGAATATTGTACTCTTTATTCTGTTTTTGCTTATATTATTTTGCTCTAAAAGCTTTATAATATCTATTGTTTCATTCGTAGGAACCTTAGAGTATCAATTTGTGATGGCGAACGAATGTATTTTTGTGTTTGATGTGATTTCCTTGAGGCTATTAATTGATGTAAATTAAAATTACTGACAACACATC
>WYDF02105623.1:0-10515 GCA_009867245.2 Adranes taylori
TATATAGATCAGCACACCGTAATTTGAATGAATTTCTGACGCGATTAGAACAAATCCTCCTAGCAACTAATCCTAAACAAAACATTGTAATAACAGGTGACTTTAATGTCTTGAATACAATACTTCGCGTACAATTAATTTGTGAAAATGATGTTAAAGATACCTCGGTTATGGGAGACGTACTTCTCTGATATGGTAACATATAAACAATTTGTTCACCAACAAAAGGTACAAATTGCCTCGACGATATCTTTATAAATTTTAGAAAGGACAGTCACATTGTTTCTAACGTTGATATAAATCTGAAAATTCGGCGACAGCAAACACAGTCCAGACACCAGCTACCACCACAGTCACCGGCTAGAGATTCTTACCACACCTTTAATCTATCTCCAACACTGCTGAAGTGTATAGTCACATGTACGCATACCCGTAACTTATCGTATTCACTTAAGTTCTCGTGGCAACTACGCTTGATCGTTAGCGCTGTTATAGCTTAAAGTTCCTTATACTATCACCATACTATCACCAGAGCGTACAAGAGCACGCATGCGCATAATCGTAACTGATCTTAGCTGCACAGATGCTTGTAGCAATTACGCATATTCGTAGAATTGCGATAGCCTCTGGACTTCGAGAATAACATACCCGTCGTCTGTACCAGGATAGTTAAATTTACCCATACCCCTCCGTCCTAAGATTAATAGTTTTTACATGGTTTACGTATATTTGCCGTTTTATTAGTTTATCACCGCACGTTCATATTGCTTTTCACGCACCTCTGTTTCCCAACAATTTAACCCAACAAGGATTTAATCATTTTCACAAATTAATTGATTCTTTCTCTTGGGAATACATTAACATTACTGGCTCAACAGCTAGTACCAAATTCACCATATTATTAAAAGAAGAACTGGAAGCTTTCTACACAGCTTTGTCTTTGAAAGTAATCAATTCAAAACTAGAACATGTAGAGGTAAAATTGTTCAATGAGTCATTTTGAATAATGCGTGAAAATTATCATAACAAGCTTTAAATACCACAATAGTAAAAGCTTACGAAAACTATATTTCGCAATCTAACAATCCCGTTAAAACACTGTCTTGTTTCAACAAATATTTTGTAAATGCGCCTAACCTGATTGTGGAAGAAAGTGGAATCAACTGAAAACATCAATTATTCCCAATTATAATGAACATATGGGTAGATATGGCCGATAGGCTTCGTCAAGCTTATTGCAAAGACCGGTTTTTCCCAAAAATGGTGGCACAGATTATTTTTTGGAATAATTGAGATAACTAATGTAAGCAGCTGCGTCGTTTACATGTAAGTAAATCTGGTAGAGAAGGTCTCACTCTTAGAATAGCGATATGGTGTTGCAATGGTGTAGCGACGTGGTGTAGCAACGTGGTGTTGTAAACTCTCAACAAATAAACGTTCTTGTCTACTGGGCGATTCAGTTCTAAGGCCAGTAAAACTGCTAGAAGAAGCTCATCACCAAGCACGTCTATCCTCTCAAATAAAAACAGGAAATATAACTATAATGTAGCTAATGATGTGAGCCTGAGTAACAGAGGTGCCGAGGTGAGAAACCGAGGTTTTTCATTTACCAATGAAAAAGGACGATGCGAACAGTGATCATTAATGGCAATTGAGCTTGTTCTTACTCAAAACGTATTTCGTGTAATGTTTATTTATGTATTGTTGAGAAAAAAAGCGTTTCATAAAATATCATGATGCAACGCAATAATTCTTTAATAAAAATAAATAAATAAAAACACATTGTTCTTTTAAATTAAGAAAAAAGTCTGTTCCTAGGTGCTGACAGAACTTAAAAGTTCCCTTAAAATAACACTTCAAGGGATGAGAAAATGATTCTAAAATAGAAAACAAAAATAATCTGATTTTCTAAAAAATTTAATAGTTTGGTCACAAAGGGTTGAGCATTTGCTCAAACAATTTGGCCAAATTAGTCAACATTTCCATCTACTGATTTCTAAATAACAATACATATACAGCATTTTATTTTTATTTTAAATTTCACCAAAATCTCTAGCTGAAAGTATATGTTTTCTAAAAACTAGTATCATCTCATTCTTTCTAACGCAAGTGAAGTATGTATCTTTAAAAGGAAATATTTTTCTAGGCATAATACTTTGTACTTAAAACAGATCATAACATCTAAGAGGGCATATAAAATGTGAAAATATTTGTACGTTTCTGTGTGTTAGTTGGCTACTTTAATAATGTTTCCATGTTGTGCATATAAAGATTATATAAGCACATTTTCATAGTTAACGGGAAAATAAAAGCATTATTCGCATCAAATTACATATTCTCTCATTCCCCTTATTTTGTGGTACATATATTATCGACTTCGTTCCCAGTTTTTGACCATTATTACGTTTACAATCAGCTAAATGTTTTTGAAACAACTTGATTATAACTATAAATATTTCTCTTTATGTTATGCTGATGATTGACGTGATTCTAAACAAAAAACTGTTCAACTCCAAAATTATAACTTTATGTAATTTGATTAAATTGGTATCATATATTAGGTTAACTTGTTATTGTTTTATAAACTAAACATTAGAACAAAAGTATGTGAACTTTGAACATCATCTTATGGAGCAAATAATGTAATTATTAATTTGAAAAATACAACGATGATCAGAATATAGGGTGTAAGATTACAAAATATTTTCTCGACATGAAATATATAATCAATTACGTTTAATTTAATTCATATCTTTATCTTGGGTTTGTAAAATTTCTAAAACGGAAAACAGGAATTTGTAAACAAAGTTGTTAATCGATTTATCCACAACACACACTCAACTTGTCATAGCAGTGAAATTCCAGTATTATAACAAACATACAAATTGATACAAATACATTTATTGCTAACTTATCAAGTTCAATTACATAACAGAAATGCATTATGTGCAAAAGGGTACGTACTAACTTATACTTTTGCGCCTCGTGATTAGAAATGAATCTAACTACTTAGAGCTATCGCTAGATCAACGTAGTTGAAGTGAAATGCACCGTTTAATGCTAACTTGAGAAACTCATTTATTTTAACTAATCAGTCTTCTTTGATGCTAATCTAAGATTAAATAGTATATATCATATCGTAGGAAATAATATGAATTAGTTGTAAGGATATGCATACATGATTGTTCACATACATAATAAAATAAACTGTAGTATTAGGTATATATTTATCGAATATATTAGGTATATGTCATAGATGACGTTGCATTTAGCACGCGGCTTTTGATATGTTTTGATTGATTCAAATAATCGTATTAATTATTGAAAACATGCAAGTTCAAGTAACGCTAAGATGATAATACATCTTTCTCATTTAAAAATAGTAATGTATGTAAATGAATTAAAGAAAATTAATGAACATTAAGAAATTAAATATTTGTATAATATTTTCCTGTCCGAATTTGGACACAATATAATTAATAACAGGATAAGAAGTTCGTCAAAGTTTGTACAATAAGAATGTTAAACAATTTTAAAAATGTTAAGTATAGTACATAAATAAAAAACACAATAACAACATAAAAGATTATTAACATAATATGGTATAATCAATAATATAATATGGTATACAATTAATCTCAAAATATCTGCGTTTAAATATATAAAACGAAGTGCAGCCTTTTATATGATCAGGAAGTACATTACAGAGTCAGCACCGTTATAAAGCACACTTCGCTAGTAAGTGGTGAACATGTGCTGTAGTAACACGAGTTGTCTTTTGTACCTTGTTTTATATTCATGGTTACGTATAGCGCTAGTGCAGAAATAGTCAACCTGTTTATGTACATAAGTATTAACTTTGATTACTTTATAGTTAACTTTGATGTCAAAATCAGCAGAATTTCGTCAGAATGAAACAAGATATGTTGTTTAATTCTGCCCTTTCGAAAGACATTCTGGTAAATTGAGAATAAGTTAATTTGTTGAAAGAAACTAACAAGTCTTTAATTAACATTTCGAATACTTTGGCTATTGCCGTCAGGAGGCTAATTGGTCTATAGCTATTGTAACGACGCCATCATATGGAATCTACAGTGTCGTGACGTCGCACAATGACAGTGCTAGCTTGACCTATTTAATACGCTACCGGAACTGCCACACGCGACGCTGCTAATGGGGAGCCTAGCTACTATCACAAATGGCGTAAAATTTTCTCACAGATTAAACGGTCTTCGGAAAATCGTTCTCGGGCACCAGGTCAGTTTAAAGTGAGACCGCACTTCTGAGCAGATGTTGTTGTTCCTCCGGTCCTTAGACATCCTCTGAGGGCTCAGGCAGCTGCAGTTGGCAAGTAAACCAGGTATCCTAGATCTTGCGAGTAGCTGTAATAAACTTATTTATTAATCAGTTAACACCATTAAACTTTTAACAAAACCGTCTATTATTCTGTAGACGAACAGAGAAAGAAATAAAATGATGCACAACAACAATGTCAATAATAATCAAAAGAATAAATGTCCAAATACGAATATCAAATTAAAGCAATATCAATAATAATAAGCAAATTAATTAAGCGGCGGTATAAATGTTATTAGAACAATAATTCATTATTAATATATACAAAACAAAAATGGAGCATAACATATAAGCGGTGTAGTAATATTAGTCACTTGAATTACGGCGGTGCATCTAAAGCAAATTATATATAAAAAATCACTTTCTAGCAATAGATAAACAATTCGCAAATGCGGGATAGGTAAAGGCAAATATTCTAGTACAGGCGGTGGGTACGGAAGGAGATTCAGAAAATCACTAATGCAACACCCCGAAGTTCGTTGATGTTACTATTCTTAGCAGGTCGTGCAGCATGAACCAGAGCCAAAGATAAATGTAGCTCCCCGAACATGTTGACGCTACAGTGTCCGACACCGGCACAAGCCAAACGACACACTCAAGTGAAAGGTTTAAAGGAAATTTCGCATTACCCCGAAATACGATTGTCTAGTGGGGTGACTAGTCCTAGCATATACCAGAGTAATATCAGCGTTCCGAAGTCCGATGACGTTGCCTATGCCCAATATTGATACAAACCACAACTATACACTCTAATTAAAAGGGTAATGAATTATTTTTATCAACACCCATAAGTTCGTTCGCATTGACCGGTGACTAATTCTAGCGTATACCTAGCTGCACACTTACACAACGCCTCGAAACCCATCGACGTTATCTCTGCACAATAGCGGTATAGTCCACAATTATACACTCTGAACAGACGGTAAGGAAGTTTATAAACACTCCTAAGTTCGTTGGTGTTGACCGGTGACTAGTTATAGCATATATCACATGTTAACACATAAGCAACGCCTCGAAGCTCGTCGACGTTACTTGTGCACCACATTGACATAAACTAAAATTATACCTCTAATAAGCGGCACGGACAGGAATCGTGGTGTAACTTGTGTACAGGAAATAGGTAGCGGAAAGGAGTGAAGCTATTCTAAAAAAATAAAATCAAAATGAAACATGCAAAATACTAAACAATATATGCTATGCGATGTCTCTTACCTACCTTATGTTTATCTCTCTCGCGTTGCTCGGTTCGGCGGTGTAGCTGCTAATTTATTTACAAAATTTCGTTTTATTATTTTAAAATCAAATCGGGAACTCACCCACATATTGCCAAAATCGCTCTATTTATAGGCAAAAATTCCACGCGTAAAATTGATCTTCGTGCGTACAGCTGTTACTCAACCATCCCTTAGCGCCACACGCAAAACAAAACATTCAGTCATTCATGCGACACATATGTAGCTCCTGCGACTATACCATATCCATACATGCACACATGTATGTATATACGTGTACCTGTATCAGCAGCTACCAGCTACCCAGACGGAATCGAAGCGCCGCAACAATAATAATAATAAACTTTGTTGGTAATATTTTATCTTACGCATTTCATAAAACTATTATACATATGTTTATAAAATAAATATATAAATGATGCGTAAATTCTTATCATTTAACAACAACGGAAAAAAAATATTTAATAAATTCCTAGCAAGTATTTACAATTACCTTTACTCCGAAAGGAAACAGATTCGTTAATATTTATTTCCTACATATAATAAAATATATACACACAGACTTTTCCGGCATACGGAATTGACTTTTATATATCGGTTGTCCATAAATTACTTATTATTTACTCCTAACAAAGGGCTTTTGTTTAATATCATGTACCTGAATAATCTCACTAGTGTAGTTAATTCCACATAAAATGAATTATGTTATCAATACATGAATTTGAGGTTCCGCATTTCCTAGTGTGTTCTAATAAACAGGGATTTAGATTCTAACAACTGATCAATCAAAAAAGGCAGATTTACGGGAACAATTAAAAGTAAAATTTACATTACATTCACCCGCCAGGAAGATGTACTTCCTTTCAGAGATAATATTATCAAGAATGCCAGACAATTTGATACATATATCATGAATATAAACGTTAGGCGGGCAATACATACCAATTGAGACATAGGTTTCATCTCGTGTTTCAAATTCGACCTCACAACATTCCATATTGTAAGCCACTGACTGCAAGTCTTGTAATGTTTTCCCTATCACGATCGTCAAACTTGCATGCTTTTGATTTGAAGACGGATATTTCTCCATGCGAAGTTTTGGTTCTACAAAATGCACTACATAAGGTATAGTGCTCTAAATAGACTAACTGTATATTTTCCATAACAAGCCAATGCTCAGATATTATCAGAGTTGGTAGTATATTGTGAAGTTCTGCTTCTAATGCAAGCATCTTATTTTCTAAGCTGCTGACATTTAAATGTAACAGAGGTACTACAATCTTTTTACGATTAGTTATGAGGTCTTTTGTTTCCATGTCTAAATTGCAGTATTGTTTTAATATTCTGTGAAAATTTTGAGAATCATGAGTTCATGCAATATTACGTTTCTGCTTAAGCCTAAATCGCTGGGAAGAAGTATTTTCAGACCAAAATTTGAGCTTTTGAGGTAAGGCATAAAACGGCAAGGCAAAAAAAGATTCTTTAAAATACAAAATGTGTTAAATAAAGTGATAATATGTAACTGATATGATTTCAAAAATGCTACTTTAGTGGTTTTCCCAACAGAATAATGACCACAAATATATACCAAAAGGAATGGTAGTACCTATATCAAGAAATCAAGATTTATGGACAAAGGAATATTTGTACCACTATCAAGATATCAACGATGTAATTTAGTCACCTCGGTTTTCTAGCTTAAAACCAGAAGCACCAGCTTTTTTGTTTTTAAATATGTCCCCTGAAATTTAGTTTATTTTAAAAAAGCAAAAATACTTAAAAAGTCAAAGATATTGAACACTTTTTTGATACGTGTTCAACAAGCATAATATATAAACTGCTTCAGAAATTATAACCTGCCTCCTTGGGGAGACAACAGTTACCGTAGCTGAAGATGGTATGCCGGCTAGCTCTGGATTACAGAAAGCGTCCTGTAAATGGGCTCAAGAGCTTACGTAGTATGAGGTATCCATTCTCTAAATCTGGCACAAAAATGGGAGGGAGTGCACACACAACAAAACCCACAAATAAATAATAACTTTATTTTAAAATATATAAAAACAATAGCAATAAGTGGCTCTTCGTGCCAATAAAAGTTTAGATAGTGTATGTAAATCTGATAAACACATTTAGAAATTTTAGGTTTTTATCAACAGCAAGTCAATTTAATTGATAATTTGTATTATCTACATGATTTGAAATTTTATTTTATTAGCTGCAAATTAATTTAATTCATAATTCGTATTGTCTAAATCAAAATGATTTGAAATTTTATGTTAACTGCAAATAAGAGGCCACACAATATATTTGAAAAATTTTACCCCATTATAGTATTAAAATTAAACAACCCGGCTAATTAATTATTATATTCGATGATCGTTAATTAATGATTATTTATTGTGACACACTATGGTGCAGCATAAATGCCCATTAGCCTAATATATACACAGCTTCAGCTTTGTGGTCCCATCAATTAGCAATTCTAATTTCATTTACAATTATCACAGATCGTCTCAATTCAACACGAACACATAAAAATAGTGGTGGAAACAACAAAAATACAAATACCTGGTGGAAGCTTCCGTGGTTTTTTACAAATACACAATTTTAACTCCTTCTCACATAAGGGCTCAGTGACTTAAGGATGTAGCGATGTGGATATCTAATATATGCAACTCACTAGCCAGCATAAAGAAGAAAGCAGCGTACCAAGAAGAATCAACGTGGAATGGCAAAACCACGTTGATTCCCTTGCCCAACGCAACGACTTGACCATAGAGAGCGTTGCAATAAACCAAAACGTATCTCATATATACCAATTCTTTCTTTACACCAAATTGTCTAATATGTCTTATTATAAGATTTATCTCTTATAACGAGCTATTGATATCGTATGCTGTTTCTTGCACTTACCGAGTTATATATAAGCCTTTGTGAAAATAATTATGCATTCTCTGTAGTCAAGTAATTTTACCATCCAAATCGTTAAGTTTTCTCGCACTCACTTGAGACAAGAAAACTCGCGTAATAGTAAGATGCGCGGCCTGCACTCACCTGTGTCTCGTTCGTACTCTATTCTATGTTTCTATATTTTCTTTGTGTAAAGACTTCTTTGCACAGCGCACTTTATGAAATGTTCTCAAAGCTAATCTATTTCTATCTCTTCATTCTTTAATATTACGCGTTAATCGCCTGCTGCATATTTTTCTTATAACATATGAGGCGTGTTTGGAAATACGCGCTTACTTTCAAAATCGGCACGATGTACTCTACGGACGTCACCGCCCAGCTTGGATAATCATTTGTATGGACAAGAATAGTATGCTCGCATAGTTGATTTACAGTGTTTAATTTGAACAATTACTTAAATTTTACTACACGTTGTGTTCATTTTGCATGTTTATGGCCCGAACCTAATAAAATAATTAAATTATATACGTATCTGTGTGAACGCCATAAGGGTAGAATTACTTATTTTCAAAATAGGCAAACTTCTAAGGCAATCCTAGCGGTATACCATACACAATTTAATTATTTAATGTTCGTAAACTCACAAAAATACCGACGACTGTACGCGGCAGTTGTGCTATATCCTCTAGTAAAATCACTCCAAACATCCCAATGAATTAATTAACCGTCTTAAATAAATAGCAAAAATTGTTCAGACGCTAAAAGGTGTCGGCAGAGCCCCTAGCGACATGCAACTCGTAAATCTATCACTACAATGAACGAGTGACGCTCTACAATTACTTATAACCTTCCTTGCTGACTTAGCGAAAGGACACGTAAAATGGTGATACACTACCATATGTTAGATATTTGCTGTTTAATAATCCAATCAATACATCTAGAAATAATCAAAATTAGACGAAATAAATTATGGATACACATAATTAAGCCATTAATAGACAATTAGCCTAGAATATCTCAAAAAGTTAGAACCTATACTTTGATAATCACATACCGAACATAACAAATAATTTCAGGTGCACAAGATATCCTTTTATTTAACTGGAACTCTCTTAGTATCATAATGTACTGCCGTTGTGGTTGATACGAAATAAAAAGAAATTAGTAAAATGCTACTGGATCAAGGAACTTAATGGAATTCCAATGTTAAAACATAAGTTCTAACAAGAGACAATTCCAATGAATATATATGAAAACACAGAGAATTTCGGGATGGAAATACTCCCGAACACCAGGTACCTAAATATGTTTAATGGTTTAGATCTAATTACATACATGGCCGAACCTAGGGTTCAAATAATTGGCCAAAATTCAAATAATTGGTCTGAACGTTCTGAAATTCAACCGCTGTGTTTCTTTAAATATCCCAGCAGTTACATAATATATTTATTTACGACAAGTCAATGGACGGAGTAAGTCAATGGACGAGTAGCAAAAGACATTTTATTTATCATTGGATATTTCAGAATGTTCGATTTAACTCCATTCGATCTGTTAAACGAACATATCAAAAACGTGCACAATTAGTATCTGATATTATTAAGATTACGATAATAACTTCCAGTAAATTTCATGGCGACGTAATAAAAATCTTATTTGCTTGAAATTCCATCCGAACATTTGTTTCGCTAATGCTTCCAACTTCATATTGCGTTTCGATCAATTAAATAAAATATACAGGATCCGGTGAAAGTTCTCTTATCGATTCGAAACAACATAACTACAACATGTGATGAAATTTTTATTCCAAATTAACGTAAAATATTGAAAATAAAATATAATTAAATAAAATGCTCTTGTCCAGTTTCATATAATATCAAAATGAAAATCATCGGTAATTGGACATCAGATTTTAGCTATATAACAATAGCCGTATTGTGCGCACCGAATAAATCACATTATTCGAATAGTGTGAACGTAATTTCAATCGCGAAATTGAAAAGTGTACTATCATACG
>WYDF02105634.1:0-23735 GCA_009867245.2 Adranes taylori
GGAACCCTGTCTACTTTGGAAGGGTTCGACTTTAGTGCACAACTACATTTTTTCATCAATTCATTAATTTATCAATTAGTTCATTTTAGTGTTAGTATTGTAATTAAATAGTTAAAGTGAACTAAGCTGGTTTCAATTAATCGCTCTAATTAAATGTCTAATCACTAAGGGAAATATCGACCGATTTTAACCAGCAAAAAGAGTAAATTCAAAAGTGTTTACAGTCCACCGCTCTCCAGTCGCAATACTCTACATACAGCACCTCAATTTAAATAAAATCGAAATCGATAACCGGGTTACGATGGTGCCAATTTAACACCAAATGTTCCTAACCATAAACGCCACCATTTCAGTACATTAAACGCGACATCTACCCGAATCATTTCCCATGTGTTACATATTCCTGATTTTTTTAGAAGATTACTCGGGAATATACCTTCCCGGGCCACGTCCCCGTACTTCGGGGTAGATGTACTACACTTTTTATACAGTTGCTGCTATAAACACAATCTTTCTTTATTAATTAGCATAATAGACCTGCGTGAGAACAATCATAGCGCCACCCGCGACCTCTGGCTCAACCTACCTAATTTCGACAAATGCCATACCATGTAGGCTCTATACTACAAATGTCAAAACATTGAATTTAGCCTTAAATTTCCAATCAAAATTCATCCGATTATTAATCAACAAAATAACTAATTTACGCAAAATAATTGATTCAATCGTACAAACAAGCAACATACACTGTTAGGCCGTGGCACTCGCTATAAATAGAACAGGTAAAAGCTCTATCTTTCAATCATAATACTAATGTATACAAAGCGTTTCAGTCTTCCAACAATGCCCCAATTCAGTGGAATTAAGGTGTTATCGACTAAAACGGCGAGTAAAAGTGACTCAGTACACCATAAAGATAGTAAAATGTTCATACTACTAAGTGACTAGTTACTGAAATTCAACAAATAAACTCAAGTGTACAGATAACACACTTGACCAGATATGTACATTCTGAACCCAATTTCAAATGAAATCAGGCCTCAAACAACAGGTAACTACATAAGCCTATTACTCTAGCTATAGTTAAATGCTTGCCCAAACGCAGGATCTAAAAATTGCCCAACTCTCTTTCCAAAAAAATTTCAATAAAGTCAAATCGACAATTAAAGACAATCATCGCCTAACCCCATCACAAATATGCGCTCTTACTAGGTAAGCGCATACCTAGTATTTAGATATAAGCCCGTGGCTTGTTCTTTGCTTACTAACAACCCCCTTATTGCTTCACAATATTACATATTAATATAGATGTAATTAAGTACATTTCCAACGTAGAGTTGGCTAAACTTCTGTACGAAAGTTTTAAATTTCAACCGCAAGTTTCCTATAAAAACACAGCGGTTACACTTTCCAACAATGATTCGAATTCATTTTCTTCTCAACTAGTTCATCTATATGTAAAAGTTATAGAGGTATTATGTTTTCGCCTCAAAAAGATAGATAGTTGCCTCGTATAATATATTTGACTCTGAGAAGTGTTGGTAAGAATAAACTTGCTCCAGATCTATTATAGTAATTGTGTGATCACCGTTGAGTAACAACAACACCTATACCTGGAGCTTACCTCAATATCCCTCTTGCATATTTTTCATAAGTGCTACTCAATAAAGCATTTCACACAGATCCTTGGTATTGGCAGTTAGAACACTCTTGTGTCCTTTCGCAATTTTATTGATTTTGGTACTTGGAGCTTTAATTACATTCACTCTACAATTTCTTTGAATTATTTTTGATGCCTTATAATAAATGGCATTAGATTCAAGAGTGTTTCATAATAAAAAAATAAATAAGAAATGTAACCAATGTAGCGCATGTGCTAAAATTATAATATAATACAATAAAATGATTTGAATCCACGATATTAATAGTTTCCGCCTGGAAATCTGTTTTTCATTATTGGTGGAAAATTATTTTTCTAAAATTTGAGTTTTATGTCATATTTAGGTACAAATGCAAGCTCATGTAGCAGCAGCGGCGGCGGCGGCCGCAGCTGCCGCACCTAAAGTTCAAAAAGTACAAACAGCAGGTGGACAACCGGTAACTGTTACTGTTACAGCAACTGGCCAAACGACAACTGTTACAGCAGGTAATTATTGTAAGTTTACTTATTTTATAACTATTTTTTTTTCTGAAATTTAATGGAGATCTTATGTTGAAGTTTCAGTGTTATAGTAACTTCAACATTCATGATCATAGTTAAAACATTTTTTTACTTATTATCTGCCAAATAAGAATCAAAGAACTTCCATCATATGCTCAACAAATTTTTTCTATCGTTTCCTTCTATTACAGGTCAAACAACAGCTGGTCATGCAGCTGCTGCCGCTCAACAACAGGCCGCGGCAGCTGCACAAGCTGCCCAAGTTCAAGCCGCCCAAGCTCAGGCCGCTCAAGCGCAAGCTGCTCAAGCTCAAGCAGCAGCTGCCGCTGCGGCTGCTGCTGCAGCTGCAGGCGCGCAACCGCAATGTGTACAAGTTTCACAAGCGATGATCGCAGCAGCTACAGGGTCGCAGCCAACAGCTACAGCTCAAATTATCAATCCATTGCAGGTAGCATGTTTCACATATGTATGTGTTGTGTTCAAAATTTAGATTGTTGAGGATTATTCAAAAAGAATGAACCGATTTCATGACGCACGCATTACTTCCGTTCTCAAGCATCGTCATAAATCAGCGACAATTTGAATGTGACTTTTACCTAAGCTCTGAATGCCTACCACAGGGTCGCTGAAATCGGTAGTGATTCGATTATCTGTTCTTTATGATTATCTGTAATATTTGACTGGTTTCGCCAGTTTTAAGAGACTGATTATCTGTGTAAAGGATAAATAAAGTTCAGGACAGCCATGAGTTTCTGCGGAGAGACCCGTGGAAATCAAAAAATCAAGCTAGCCGTGAACTTGCTCGTAGACCTTGGGCAAAAAAATCCACCCAGCCGTCTCAATCCACTGTCTGGAGTATGCTAAGAAAACGCAACATTCGAAACCACACAGACTTCAGCTCGTTCAAGCATTTGCTAATGACTATAAAATGATACGGATGGAATTTTGCGATTCTATGCTGGAAGGTGAAACTTCATTTGACAATCATTTTTTCACTTGAGCGACACAGTCAACCGCCACAATGTGTGTATTTGGGGAACAGGTTCCCACATGGAGCCCTTAGCACGAAAGAGATCCCCTAAGATCTTTTATGCAGGACAAGGACCTTCTTTATGGAGGAAACACTGTTACAGGACAAACCTCAATATGCTAGCTTAATATAGTCGCATCTTGATATGCTACAATACACTGTAAGCAGATTTGTATGATTTCATTTTTAAACAAAATGGAGCACCAGCCAATTGTTTCTGATGGTCCGATTTTTTACATGAACTAGTATTCCAGCAATTGATCGGAATGGGACCTTATTGTTTGTGGTTGGCCTACGAGATCCCCAAACTTCACCGTGTGTGATTTTTTTACGCATAGCTCTATTTTTCTTGTGCGGATATATGATAACCTTGTTTATGATAGATCTCGTTTATGTTCCATCGTTACCAACGAACCTCGATGAGCTTAAATATTGAATAACAAGAGCGATCAACTCAGTAGGCACGCGCCCGTAGACACGTGGTCTGCAGGTGGTAGCCACATTGAACTCTTGAAAGACAGGAAATAAAAGTTAATTGTGAGTATAAAGAAAACTTATGACTTGGCTGGCGTTTTATAGTAATTTTCTGTAATAAAATATTGCGTAATGAAGTCGGTTCTCTTTGAATAACGTTGTACATTTATTTATTAAATGATTTATTTGTTAATGTTTTATTAAACTTAATTTAGGCTGGTGGCCAGTCAGTACAATTCACACCTTGGCAATTCCCTAACGGTATTCAACAACTTTGGACGACTAATGGCCTTCAGTCGCAAGCTCTGATTGCTCCAAATCCAATTTTCATTCGAGGCACTCAGCCGGATGGCAGTCCAGGTCCAGGCATGTTCATACAACAAAGCCCCCAAACAGCTACTATACAAACTCAACAGAACCGTAAGAATATTTTATAATATTATTTCCTATTTCTTTGCTAATGTCTATAAGCTATACTTCTGGACTGATATTGTACAAAATAGAAAGTAGTTTATTTTCTATAGAATTATGATTTAATTTTAATTAGGAGCAGTGCGTCTGTATTTATATTGTGTCTGGCTGTGTGTGTGTTTTTTTAATGATTCTATTATCACTTCTTTTATTTTAGCAACTTTGACCGCACAGGGAACAATTCAACAATTGGGCAAACCGCGTACAGCAAACGAAAACATTCAGCCAAAACAATCGGTAAATCGTCATCACAATATATTACCATCTAGTGATAGACCAATGAGTCATGCAGTCTCTATACAAACAGACGGGACGCAAGGTCATCACGTGAGTAGTGCCTTGAATTTAACCAAAATATATTGCAATTTAAACTTACTAAAGAAGAACAGTTGTATCAATTCCAATCAAATTAAAAAGCTTTTTTGCTTACCTTCATACATATTCTGATTTTATAGTTTTTAAATAAATCATTACATCATAAGCATATTCCGACTATTTTATAATTAACATTTTATGATAAAGTTTATTATGGATGGATCCGCCACCCCTTAATTGCTCAAAATAAATGAACTATATTCAAAGACTCAAAGTTTTGAAGTGTTTGATAGGGTGGGGTGGCTTAGGGTGGGCTGCTTTCTTTTTAAAATAAAAAACACAATTCAATGTTTTTCAAAGTTTAATGCTTTATTGGAAAGAATAAACCTCCCGATTAGTGATAGAACATATTTTAATTCAAATGGCTGCCTTGCTGGCGATACAGTAGTGCATCCTCTCAACCCAATTTTAAAGTTTTGAGGTCCTATTTCACAAATACGTAACACGTTCACAGCGTAATAAACAACGTAGAACGGCTTCAAATCGCAGCTACGCGCAGGCCAAGTAACATCACCAAAACAGCTGATTACACGATTATTGAACTTATGGCACAAAAGATCAATTGATGCACATTTGTGGGGCACTTACCTCCATGTTGTTGAAACCAGAGCTCACATAAGTCCAGTTCATTAAGTTTTGGCCAAAAAAATCGGTTATGCCCCTATACTTCGTTGACTTAACGTTGTTGCCATCTTCATCTTCGAACAAAAGTGTGCCAATAATGCGCCACTCCAAAAACCACACCAAACAGTCACACGCTGAGCATACATTGGCTTCTTTTCTATTACTTTGTGGGTTGTCTGAGCCCAACATGCAGATTTTTCCATAAGCTAGTACGGCTAGTGTTTAGTTGCTAAGATTAAGCGCACATTTTCAGTAACAGCTGCAATATTCTCGACTGAACGCGCTGGACGAGCACGATGAAAGTTGTGTTATCAATTAGCATGATAATTTCACGGGCTATCTTCACAAAGCCGCGGTACAGTAGCCGCGGTTGGTGCATTATTTCGACCGAAATTTCTTTTCAAAATTCAGCAACACAACATTCTTGTGTTTCAGTATATCATAAGTTTTCAGTTGTTCAAATGTAAGTCGGCTCATTTCGTATTGCAGGGTTTTCCACTAAATATATGAAGCAAATTTTAAGCGCTCAAGTGTTGTCAATGTTCAAATATTCGATCTTTCATAGCAATCAAGTTGATTAAAATTTTTGAAAGATCAAATTACTCCGAACTTAAGGGTTCCGTTTCCAACTGGTCAGTTACTTAAGTAATGACAGAAAAAGATTTCACGTACAGAAAATAAAATTTTTATTTTAGAAATGAATGAATTTGCAAAGTAAATTTGAAACGTTGAAGAGACTATACAAGAAAATATCTTTGATGTTTTAACTTTCTATTATGTAAATGCAGATTGCAATGGTTCCATTTCCTGACCTCTTTTTATTTAAATGGTGAATGAAACTTCCGGGAGTTAGGTCAAAATTCTTATGAATAAAAATCAATAATGTTACAAATATTCCTAAAGAACAATTATCATATAAAAATTATTATTTTTTTTAATTTTGCCCAAAACATTAAAAGAAGGGTCGATTTTTCGGTGTCTGTTATGTACGGATGTACGTCTGTAAGTTCAAGAATGTCTCCTTCCCTATGGGACCGATCTGGATGAAATTTGGTAGACAGGTGTAGACTACGAGCCCGCAGAACGGTTTTTTTCATTTTTTTATAAATCCAATATTGCGGACAGGAGCCATTTTTTTGTTCGGAAATTTCGTATTCAAACTAGGAGATTGAAATTTTGCTCACATATAGTACCTTGTATAATGCGTCGAATAAAAAAGTCCCATGTTGCCAAATTGTATAAGAAGTTTGAAGCTTAACAAATTTTGAAATATCTCAGGAACGATAAAAGATAGGACATTCGAATAAACTTTATTGTATAGGCTACACAGAGTCCCTTCGATTTTGTTTGAAACATTTTTTCCAAAATCACAATTTAACGTATATACAGGGTTTTGCTAACTTATATGAGACATATAAACTGCTTTCGCAATTGAATAAATGTTGTTATCAGTAGCGAGTACACATTATAAATTTTGGAGGGGCTCGAAATGATTATTTTATTGAGAAATTCAGTTTTAAAATTAGAAGACTGAAATTTGGCTCGCTTATAGTACAATGTATTATGCGTCGAATGAAAGTAATGCCATCCCTGCAAGTAGTATAAAGCGCGATGTTGCCAGATTAAAAATGTTACAAACTTTTTGATATATTTCAGGAACTATAAAAAATAGGACACTTGAATAAACTTTATTCTATAGGCCACCAAAAGCTCGTTCAATTTTATTTGATGCATTTTTTTCTAAAATTAAAACTAAGATATATACAGGTTGTTTTTTGTTTTGTACACTTTGCGATCCATTTATTTGAGACCGGCTATTGTAACACATTAAATATCTCGGTTACTATGAAAGTTGAAAAAATGAAAAAAGACCCAGGGACCTCAATTTTACGCAAAGCGGACACGAAGGCCAGACTGCTCTTTTAGAAATTAGCCGAAAAGAACATTAAGAGGGGTTGAACGCCATGCCAAACGCCGTTGGCAAATACGGAGAAACTGAGTCAAGAACGGCCGTAGGCCGCAGCAAAGCTGTGCGCGCTGTAGGCAAATATGGGGACCGGGGGATTCATTTGTAGGCGGGTGATTCATGGGTTAGACTAATGTTGTTTAGTTTACCCTAAACACTATTGTGCTAATTGAATTTAATAGACGACTTACGAGGTGACAGTCAAAACTAAACGGTTCAACTTTTGTTTTATGCAAGATATAACAAAACGTAGGACTTCCAGTATATGAAAGATGGGGTGGCGATCACGTCCACGAATTATTGTAATTTCTGTTGTTATTTTGGTTTATTTTGTCGGACAAGTTAGTTCCTCTGTTTTTTAGTACGGCCATTTTATTAAGTTTGTGTTTAGAGTTGTAGTGAATGTATCTGCCGGATGTGCTTTCTTTTTGATACCACTTTGTTGTTCCATAATATTGACTTTTATGATGTTTGGTCGAGAAAATTTATCCTGTTGTTTATTTCTGTTTCTATGGTGAATTGTAGTTGTTGAATATATATTTTGGGTATTTTTTTGGTGTATGCATAGTAGCTGCTCGTTAACATACGTTATGTCTCTAGTTATGTCAACAAGTAGTTTGTCCTTTATTAGTTGTGTTAGTGTCACGTTAGTGAATTTGAAAGAGCCTTTGATGTGCCATTATTGTGGTTCTTTTACGTTGCAGATTACAATGTTGCATTTGCAACATGTCATCCTTAATAAAAGTTCTCATTTTTTTGGAGAATTGAGGGACGGACTCTGAATTCTAGTTAGGTTCTCTAGTGTTTAACAAGGACAATTTAATAAATTTGTGTCACAAAAAGGGGAGCAAAAAATTTAATTTTTTAACAAATTCGAAAATAGTAAACAGGAATCAATCGACAAACTTTTAGTTGTTAATTTGTTCTTAATAAAAATGATTTTCTTAAAAATACGTAATCCATTATATTGAACAAAAGGGTAGTTATTTTACACTTCTGCGGCTCGCAATTAGAGGGAAATCTAACTACTTGGAGCACTGCTAGAAGGACGTGGGTGGGGTTAGTTAAAACGCACACTAGTAAATCTAAATTTACATGTAGATATTTAAACTAAAAAATTTATAAACTCGAATATCTTACAATTCGTCAGCCTTATATTTCAAATTAACAAAAACAATAAAAACGTGATAATTTCACTAAAACATCTTGAATGGTGCATAACGTACTTTTAATTTCGTGCATCTGCTTAAATCATTACACATATTCATATTACACTTCACATTTTGAGACCATGCCTTTTGGCTTACATTCAATGCTATGATGTTTTGATAATGAAAAGAAAGTAAATTTTATTAGAAAAACATGTATTGCATTAGTTTATAATTCTTTGATGATTTCTATTAGCGTTGTGTTGTATATCTAAATGCTGTTAGGACATATCTCTTGGAATAGCTATACGCACGTTTAATTAAAAATATACAAAACAATTTGAATCAATATGTATGTTTCTTTCATCATAATTTCTAAGCGTTTTTTTGATAAATTAAATTTTCATTAGAAAAGATCTTTAAACGTTGGATAATTACGGTTTTCCTTAAAATATATGAATACATAAGATAATTAAATTTGTGCACCCTTGGTGCAATTTTTAATTTTAAGATTATTTTACTTTACATAATCTTTCTTTTTCTTATCACTTGAACCATTTAGGCTGAAAGGAGGATTTCTTTATGTCAATGGAACAACAAGTGATAAGTACAAATTTTATTAATTATTCTTCTGTGGAATATTTGGGATTGTAATAGCTTTAACTAAGATCATCCAAATATGACACTGTCTGAAGCTAATTACAAATTTCCTACAGGTGTTCAGCGAAAGTACCTTGGAGTATGAGGATCTCATCCTCAAGGTACTTCCTTTCCTAGTAGCTCAACGCTGCATTCAAATAAATGCACAAAATATACATTAAAAAAAATACAAATAAAATATGTAATGTTCATACTGGAACAATATAAACGTATAGTTTATTTGGAAATGCATGTAATTTCAATATAAGAGACGTACTAAGGTCGAATAGAAAAAATTGACAAAACATGAATCCTATATCGTTCATATACCTAAAGGTCTTTCATACCTATATGAAAGATAAAAATACATTATTTTGAAATTAATTGGTATTTTTTAAAATTTCAGAATTAAATATTTAGCTTTGGTAAAAGCTAAATATTTAATTCTCTGCCACTGATTTATGATGTTATATTGGGGTTTAACCTGCTGTGCCATAAATACTGTGTGATCATTCTTTTTCAAATAGACTATAGCTTTATAATTTTTGCGAGAACCAGTGGAAAATTATTTAATCGTCGGAATATGCATGATACTTTATATTATATTGGCATGCACTCATTTTATGGACTAAATTATAATCTCTGTTTTTTTGGTTTCTCTAAATTTTTCCTTATTCAAACAAACATAAATTTATTTTAATTTTTTTACAGATATTTTTAACACTGTTACTAATTCTTATGTCTTAACAAATGGTTAAAGGTACTAATTCAAGGTATTACTCATTTATGGTTTATTGGTGTACTTTTTATTTGTGATATATTAAATACAATATTACATTTCTTCACAAATAGAAATTATTTTATTTTCATAATTAATATAAAATTAAAATATTATCCTTCATTAAAACTTTTACAAATAAAATTAATTTAATAGCGGTAAATTATAATATACGTTTATCAAAATTGATCAGTGTAATATTGTTTTTCAAATAAAGTAATGCATATAATGTACTGAATAACACGTGTTTATCGGCTACATTGAAGGTTATGGTGGCGAAACCTGGTACAAAAGTTCGAGCGAAAGCACCTAGTGTACGTACTTCCCCCGCTCCTAAAGCAGACGCTGCCAATCAAACTCAAATCAAGCCGTACGGCACTATACAACAACATCATGTCGTTGCTGGTAACAAGTAAGATTTTATTTTAAATATTTGCACTTATGTTTGTTGTACTTTAGTAAATCGAATATAATTTTCAAGCTTATTTATTAAACTAGTACTTAGAGGAACGTTTTCTTTTATAGCTTTATAAAAAATTGAATTTAGATTTTTTAATTTAATATATAGTATTACTGAAAATTATTTTAATTGATAAGTACTTATTATTTGTGACGGAATGGCAACGACTTTGTATCATGTAGCATGAAAATAAAGTTTAGCTAAATCCAATAGTAATTTGGAGGTCTTTGGGCTTATTTGCTTTGAGATTTAGCAATAATCTTCGTTCCCCTCCACACATGTCTATTTGTTATCAATATTTAATTTTCACTCTTTCGAACTCAAATATAGTAGGAAAATCCTGTGTTTATCTTAATGTATATTTATATAGAATGGTAGTGATGAATGCACCCGCGGGAATGACAATGACACCGGGATCGCCCATGACCGCTGAAAAGGTTCAACAACTTGCAAATCAAACCAAAGTTCAACAACAGGCTGCCCAACAAGCAGTCCAAGCCAGCCAGCAGCATCAACAACAGCAAGTAGCTGTTGCTGTGCAACAACAACATCAGCAGCAAGTTCAACACCAGCAACAGGCTCAGCAACAGCATCAGCAAGCGACCGCTGTTCAACAGCAGATTGTGTTGCAGCATGCGGCGGCTGCGGCTGCCGCAGCTCAGCAGAATCAGCACGCTCAACAGGCGAGCGTATTGCAGCAGCATCATCTGCAGGCGCAATTTCAAACACAGCAGGCTGCCGCTCAAGCGGCTGCACAGGCTGCAGCAGTTGCACAACAAGCACAACATATACAACCTAAGCCACAAATGATGAGTGAGTATTAATGTTTACATTTACATGAGGGAATGCTCTGCGAATTAAAGCTCCGAATCTTTTTATCTATTGCGAAAAACTAATGAAAACATATTTTAATTTTTGGAAATTTGCATATGTTTCCCGTAGTGAATCAGATATCTCCGAAACATGGGTTTAAACACATAAACCTACGCTTCCGATGTCGAAAATCATCCACACACACCCATCAATTCAACATTTTACTTAATCAAGAAGACAGTTAATTGTGCCGATGTGTATGAGGTTACATTTTTATGATTGAGATTGATTGGGTTTCGAGCGTATCTTCTCTGAAGACTTCTGACACCTGAACCTGACTGCTGAACCCAATAGCAAATAACAGTAAATCCGGTATCAGCAATATGGGATTTTCGTACTCCAGGAGGGAACAGCAATACCTTTGTTCAAGTACTGCGTGCAAATCAAATATCAAAAATGACGTTTATATTTCCTCAACTGGTTCCCAAATTAATATAAATTAGTTTACTTACAAATTCTGCCGCTGTCTCATCCAAAAACTTATTTTATAATTATACACAGTTAGTAATTCATTTCAATTTAATTCAATAAATAAACTTGTGCTTGCTGATTTAATTTAATTGAAGACTTCATACTCAAAATAGTTCATACTCAATTTATTACAGACTTCTGTATACTGCGATGCCTCATGACTAATTTTATTTCCGATACTAAATTCAACATTTTAATCATGATTTTATTTAGAATTAACTATAATTTAATTCATACTTTATTACCATTTTTTTAACAACAAAATTTAGTCTGTATTTGCTCTGGGAGCTTTTAAACCTTTTTTCACTATCTAACTGTCCTACCAAAAATGCGTGAATTACTCTCACTACGTTTCCCCTTCTTATGGTAAATTGCATTCATCTAACGTATTCTACCCAAGTATCTATTCCACTATTTTATTAATTATTTTCGGCCATTATGGATTCATATTCAATCGGATCTACGATCTTCACACATACTTATGCAGCCTGCATAGTGTCATACTGTACGCAATCACCTAGAATTTATTGATTACCAATTGGATCGATGGGCTCACACATACACTGATACAGCACGCTGTGTTACTTGTTAATCATTACCAATTAGCGACATGCTCTCTAACTACTCCGTATAATTTGTAAAATCTACGTCATCGCTTTATTTTTGTCCGACGGACGAAACAATCTGACTGAGAAATATTCAGCCGTTTCTTCGTTTCCTATACTGGTTGGGCCTCGTTACAATAGCATTTATTGTATTTCTTTTTATTCAAGAGATAATTAAAAAGAATGGTATTATTTAAATAGCAATGCAAGCGATTCAAGGTATCCAACAACAAGGTGGTACGATACAATTACAAACTGCCACTGGTGAGCGACAAACTATCATGCCGGTGGTTTCAATGGCAACGCAACAAACGCTCCAAGCGGCTGCTATGCAACAACAGGCGCAGGGTATTCAGGGCACTACTCTACCACCTGGTATTAATATTCAATCGGCAAATTTGGCTGTTACACAACAACCAATGCAAATCGGCATACAGCAGATTCATCCGGTAAGAGTTTGATTTACTTTTGTATTTGCAAATTATTTATTCATTTAATATGATTGTTATTATTTTGTTTTTGTAGTTATCTTGTGTTTTATTGATGTCTTGTGTTTTATATGTAATATCTCTTGCTATTTGAAACAAGCCTAATAAGATAAGAAATGCTTTATAGAACCAGGTAAGTATTAATTATCGACAGAGTTCGTATCATTCGACCTAAGTCGTTAATTTGTTAAAACAGTACGCATGCAATCACAGAATATTAAGATAGGCGATAACTGTGTGAAAGCTTAAAACAAATCCTTTTCTATGCAGATAGCCACTATATAGTGGGGGTGAATATGAGTAAATCAATCCGAACTTCAAATTAATTGTATAATAACCATTGCTGTATTTATGTTATTTTACTCATTTATCTGTTAGCAATTGCAACAAATGGCCCAACAAGGCGCTACCCTAATCGGTCAACTCCAGCCTGCCTCGGTCAATTCAACCGCTCCCCAGCAACAGCCAACAACAATGCAACCGCCTATCGTGCCTCATCAAGCACCTGGCCATACAATTCTTACAACAACTGCCGGCCAACAAACGTTACAATCCGCTCAACATCAACAAATCACAGCAACAACTCAACACCAACTTTTACAACATACACAACAACAAGTCGTGCAAGCGCAAACAGCGGCTGTTACAAGTGCTAATCAACAGATGGCGCAACAACATATAGCTCAAGCGATCGCTGTCCAGCATCAGCAGAATCAACAGCAAATTACGCTAGCTCAACAAGTAAATATTTTTAATATGTATATATTGCATTAATTGAAAAAAACAACATCTCGAGAAAAGTGCTCAATAATATTTAATTTCTAACTTACATAGTCGAATAATACAAACTTACTTATTTTGAGGAAGAACACGTGAATTCAACAATTGTCTAGTCTAAATATATTTGTAGGATAATTCATAATATTTATAAATTCAATATTAAATTGAATATTCAAGCTATTTATTCTTATGTATTTATTCAAGGTCCAACAAGTACCTTTACCAGCAACTATTCCCAATATTAAACAAGAGATAGTACTTAGTACGCAAGCCACTGCTATGCCAAATAATGCTGCACCTACAGGAGAAAATTCAGACACTACAAACCTTGATGGAAATAGAGATCTCGCGCAATGTAAGTTACTTGATATTGTCGTTGTTTGTTTTTTTTTTGTGACACTAAGACCCGGTTTTTCCATCTCCGTTTAAACGTTAGATCAACTAAACGAGGATCATAATTTAAGCTTGGTTCAACAATTTTTAAGTTTTTCGAAATATATTTGATCTGGTTCATCTGAACTTAGTTTCGGATGATACTGAGTTTTGAATATACAAATTATGTGACTATATAACTTGCACATTTATAGAAAAAAAAAGACTTCCTGTTTCTAAATATTTCAGCTCGATCTGAAAGTAAAAACAATAATACAACAATCATGTTTTAAGAGTTAAGTGACCAGAGCAAGAAAGTTTTACCTTCGCCTGGTGATTGTATTTTTATATGAGTACAATCAATTGCTCCTATATATTTAGGAAATTTTGCAATGTTATAATATCCTTGTCGAGTATTTGAAGTTTTATCTGCACTTTGAGGTATTTTTATAATTCTCGAACGAAGCCTTCCTAGTGCAGCATTCCTAGTGCAGTATACTTTTGTTCACCAATAAAGTCAGCAGCGACTATTAAAAATAACCCGGTTGCGTAAAATCGTAGTTATTAATAGTATAAGAAGAGGAGACAGCGTTTGATTTCTGCTGGAATCAAAGATATAAGGATATACCGCCTCGGAGTGCTCGGGTTAGTAGCGTCTCTAGCACGAGTCAAAGGAGACCAGATAGCAATTAAGGAGTCTCCCGAGACTTTCGCACTATCAGTACACGCTCGCGTATTTATCTCGTATTATAAAACGTGTTTAAATTGATCGTAAAACGTTGTTATTTCCATTTTGTGATTGTATTTCGGCTAATTACATTTTTTTATCTGAATATTTTCGCAATGAAGAAATTATTAGCGGAATATATATATACAGTGTGTCCACATTTCGATGCTCAACATAGGTATCTCGGTTATTAGAAGACATATAGCTACGGTTAAATGGGGAATGTTTTGCGGAATTCAACTCGTGGCAAATCTCATTTCAAATTAATCCTAGCTTTTTTCGATTTTAAGATAATTTGAAAAAACAAAAATTTGTCGATTTCAGTTTTCCTCAATAACTCGATTACACATAAAGCGACCTCTTCTAAAGTTTTACAATACTTCTAAAGTTTTACTTTTGTAAGACAAATGTTTTTACGCAAACAGATACCTCTCATTGTCATTTCTTTTCAAGTTATTAGTACTATCTTTTGTATTTCATATGGCAGCTATATTGGATTTTTGGTCAGGTAGTCTATAAAAAGACATTTTCAACAATATATAACATACCCCAAATAAATTATTTATAGCCGAGATATTAACAAAAACATAAATTAATCTTTAGTCTGGATATGGGCGATCAACTGTTTTACTGCTAGAGCGTGAGGTCCATATTTTTCAGGAGAGGAAACCGACCTGGATAATATAGACCACACCTGCAATTACTTTAGTCTTCTCGATTTTGTGTGATAAAAAGCTGTTCAACATCACCATGTTGATGATGAAATAAAATTAAAATATTCTTTTCTCGCAGCAATAAAGAGCCCCCGCCCTTCTCTTTATTACTTGTTTCAGCATTGCAGTACAGTCTATATATATTAAAGTTCTAAGTCAAATCAATTTCTAAGTCAGAGAGTTCTTGATTAAGCCATGTTTCACACAGATAATCCTTTTTGCAGTTCTAAATACTTCAGTAGATATATATTCTATAGTTGTAAATTGTACTGTCATCACTAGTTTTAGGACCTAAATGCGCGAAATTTAAAAGACAGTCTACTTAATTTTTCAGTTATTTCGTGATTCAAAGTATTTAAATCATTTTTACCTTGTAATAATCTGTAAATAAATAATATTCTATTGATAAGAATATTATTGATTTCATATAGAGTTCTATTATAGACCCTTATTCTATTTTTGTTCATTATTTGTTGGAACTACTATGAAAACTTTTAAATTAATTTCTACTTTTAATATAAAAAGGATCTAATTACTGTTAAAAACTTAATGTTGTACATATTTTATCACAATACATGTAAATCTTTTAATCATACTATTTACTAAGCATTGATTTTCACTTTCATTAAACTCTCAACACAAGAAAGAAAGTTATGTTACCGGATTTTTATATTTGTCAGATGCATGAATGACTCATCAAAGATTTCCAAAATTCGTACGTCATTCACATAAATTCAATAAAGTTATTCCTATTTTATGTTTTCAGTTTAGTATTTAGTAAGCGTTTCGTGTAAGTATAATAGTCAACTTTGTTTACCTAGAAACAGTTTACACATTCAATTTATTAAAAAAAAAATGATAAATCTATTAATTCTATTTTTGTAAATTACTATAAAACTTTGATTCAGTTTGAAAAAGAGTATGGGTTTTATTTTCAATAAATATTTTCAAAAATAACAACACACTTAAAAGAAATTTAAAAGAGTAATTCAAATTGAATGTGTACATATCTGTGCTTCAAGATTAAAAACTCCTTATTTATAAGAACTATGTTTAAATTTAATTTTATACTTCACATAATTTTTGAATTAAACATTTAAACTAATATACGGTACAATTTCGATTTCACGGGATCGGATTATTTACGGTTAATCAAAAGACGATTCAGCGAGGAAAATTTCACACAAAAAATTACTTTTTAAAATTAATTCTTTTTTCACATTTTTGAAATATAAAAATCTGGTATACTAAGTATGTATATTACTGTTTAAAATTGTCAAGGCACTTTGAAACCATGGATACTTCTTGAGTAGAGTAATGATTTTTGTAGGATTTTTGGCTTCTTTGTTTAAAGGAATAACATGTTTAAAGCTTCTACTTATAATACCTTCATCATTTTCTCCGAATAATTTTTTATTCAACACTTATTAAATGAGTTCTTTATCACTAAGGAACTCAAAACCTATGTTCATGTTTATGTATTGTGTTACAACATTGTTCTAATTAAAGCAGGAGCGTAATTGTTATTTTTGACTAGTGTATTGCTTTTTATATTTTATTCTGTTTGTAACATAAAATGTTCATTGCATGAGATTATACAGGATTGGGTTAGAATTCACTGATCTTATTATAATAAAGTACTTAAACACAAAAATTAAGTACGCAATAACATGTTTAAATAATTTTTTATTTATTGTTCTATGATATTTATAAATGCAAATATATATGACTCGATTCGCGACTTGAATTTATTGGTAATAGTTGTAGCTTCTACTTATAATACAAAAGTTGTTAGGATGATTCTATTCCATTAGCAAAGATAATTTGGTAATTTGGTTTATGATATTAATTTGTTCTGCTGATTGTGCGGCTTTTCTTCTACTTCTCCGACGTAGGTAGGATTAAAATGATTGAATGACGTTTTAACCTAGTTTTAACCTAGATATTGTAGATATATCCGGCTCAATAATATGATGAAATGGTGAAATAAATTGTTGAAGATACGATGAAATTTTATGGCGTAAAAAATGAATGTGTTTGCGGTGATGTAGGCTTTATTCGCTGTCGCCGAAGTAGTAACGGAACAAGCGTCAGTGATGCTCTTCACGCGTTACCTTGTAGAGCCATCCTTTGCCGGGTGTGGGAGATAATGGCTCATAGTCTGAGTTTGTAGGGGGTGACGGTGGGCCAGGGCCAGGGGCCAGGGGTTCTTTCTGTTTCGGTGGAGTGGAAGGTACAGGTACGTTTACCATCATCCGTGGTATGTTTGGACAGCGCTGTTTGATCGGTTTTTCGGATGTCCTCTGCTCATTTGATACGCCAGACGTTTGGCGTCCCTCTTCTTCTGCTTCTGATCACCTCGTTGACTCATTGAAGAAGTAGATACACGGAAAGGCGTGTGAAATATTGTTATGAGTGAGATAAAAGAATTAAAGATTAGATAATGGTGATGTTGATAGGAGAGCGAAAGATTCTACTGAAAGATTTAATAATGTAGTTTGTATGTACCTGACTTGATGTATAATTTTGTTAC
Organism: Adranes taylori; assembly: GCA_009867245.2. Taxonomy (NCBI): domain Eukaryota; kingdom Metazoa; phylum Arthropoda; class Insecta; order Coleoptera; family Staphylinidae; genus Adranes; species Adranes taylori. The sequence goes on from WYDF02105634.1 coordinate 17,689, forward strand.
CGACTATTTAAATTTAATTTAATTTTAAAATAAAATAAAATAAACGATTTTGTTGGTAGCGCTTACTTGGATGCCAAACAGATTCAAAAGTGCGATTTTTAACTCACTCTGCAGGAATATGTTAGCCACCTAATGGAGAATTCTGCTAGTTAAAATGTGCGAAGTGCTCATTCAATATCGACCAGCATAAGACCCAAAATGCGTCTGATTGATGCTGGCTTATGGGTGCCCTTTTATCTGAAATTAGCTGAGGTGGCTTGCTCGTCGGCGGCAGTTCTTGGCATTTGGGGTGGAGCTTGGACAAAATTTCGGCAAAAATATGTAGGAAGTGTAAAGTTCCTACGAATCAAAAGCATTCTCTCATACTTTACGAATTTTAAAGAACAATATCGCATTGCACAGCCGTCGAAATTCTATGATATCATTAATTCTTCTCCAATCAGAAAAAAGGCTAACGTAGAATTAATTGTCATAGTTACGCGTCACAATACGCGTGTAAGGCAGCACCGAAGCAACTTGACTTTCGCGCGCATGACTTCAAATGTTTATGGAAATACTCATTAATACTTGCTATAGTTCTTTCCATACAGTGGATATTTATTGACTATAAAACTGCATTTCTCTCATTATTGAATTAAATTTAATTCATCGATTTATATCATGTTAGTCATTAGAGGATTATTTATACGTTCATTAATTAGTTTAATTTATTTACATGGAGTATGATAATCTGAAAACAATTTTAGCCAAATAGATAATTTTAATATTTTTTTCTGCGGGCAGACTTTCACCAATGTGTGAAATAGTGTCATTGGCTGTGCTGTTATAGTCTCCGTTCTTACTGTTTCTGTTTACCTACGGTGACCTTTTATTACAACTCTTCTTCAATGTTATAGTAGGCATTTGAATCGGAACAACATCAAAAGGGTGTTTTAATTATATAACGCTTCGACGGTGAATTCTTTATAAGATCCTGAATGAATCTTCTTCCGTAACATTGATTTAATGATTCTCTGATTCATGGGTTCGCGGCCATGTTTGTAGGTGAAAAGGAGTGTCATCCATAAACAGTATTACTTCAGCAGACAACCCTGTATCTTTCGAATGTGTTCAAAGTACTGTCACAAAAACTTTGCGTGCAACTTAGGCGTGGACAATTTCCTCTTGTTGCTCCATATCTAAATTAATTCAACTTCATTTATAAAAATGCTGAAAACGTTAAATAAAGCAGACGATGAATCGGATAATTAACCGACACCTTGTGTTTAATTTTCGGATTGTATTTTTCTGTTATGTAGTACCATACATATTGTGTATCTTAACTACTGTTTGCAACTCACTAGTGGACTACAAGGAATCCATTGATAGAGGCAGAATGAAATAGTGATTCGATATTCAATAAGTCCACTTATTCAATTTTAATATTCAACTTGTTTGTCATGAACTAGAAATCATCATTGTATGTAAGTTTTGTTTGATTTGCTACATCGATAGTTAACAGATTGTTCAGCAGGAAGAATATGAATGATTTTTTTAAGATTTCGCAAATCTTTAAGGATTTTGATGAACAAATAAAAAAGATGTTTTCTATAAGCTCTAAAATGCATTTTGAGTTCAATATTCTATTGTGAGGGGTTAGTTTAGTTTGATAGGACTGAAATTTAATTTAAATTAATTTGTGGTTTTTCAATGTTCTTTTAATATTTATTAACTTCTAGCACCTCAAATTAATCACTCATCAACCACGTTAACATCATCTATCACCGATGCACAAAAAGATCATCAGGCACAACAGCAGCAGCATCAATTACAACAACCTACATCCCACCAGCAACAACCACAACAGCAACAGCAGCAAGTAGTTCCGCAAGTTCAATCGGTCGAAGTCAAACCATTAGTATCGTCTGCTACCGCACAGTTAGTCTCACAATCAGAAACCACAAACGCAAGTAATACTACCACTCCGGTTTCAACATCAACAGCGGCAATTCAATCTGTTGCGCCGATGCCAGGTAGTGGTTGTGCTGGTATAAATTCGCAATCACTAGCGCAACAACCACCAAGTGCCACCAGTAATTTGTCTTCGAATGCGAGCAGTATTGGTAATACGGGTGCAACAGCGGCTGCTACGACCCCTATTGCCATTTCGGGAACTAACGCATCACATCACGCTGAAAACGGATTATTACCACTCGCAACTACCGCGGAAGAAGCTAAAGAGAGGTGTTTACCAAAAGCAATGGTAAAACCACAAGTAAGTCTAATAATAACTATTCATTTTTCTTTTATAAATATATTTTTGCAGTTTTATTTGTACCAGTTTTATTGTTTTATTCTTAGAAATCCTTGCTGCACTATAAAATTAAATTTTCCAACTTATGCTCACTCTTCATAGATCTGAAGACATGTGTAATAATTTACAATTATTATTATTATACATTCAGTGTATTTAAAATTATTAGCCGTGAATAAAATTAAATGGCAAAGTTTTTAAATCTGCCGCTTTTCCATTTTGCAGGTCCTGACACACGTAATCGAAGATTTCGTTATTCAGGAATCGTCAGAACCTTTCCCAATAACGCGTAGTACTCTATTGGGCGATTACGCGAAACATGCATCGAGCGATAAAGATCATTCGGATGAGCCGAGTAGAAAGAAAAATCGAGCCGGTTCACCAATTACAGCCGCCATAACGGGAGTAACAGCTGGCCATCATGGAATCGATATCGGCATTGTTCCTGATTCTAAAAGCGAGTACGCTAAGTGCGAAGGATGTGGTATTATAGATCTCAGAGCGAAGTTTAAGAAAAATAAACGGTTTTGTACAGTGGCATGTTCAAAGAAGTGAGTTACGTTTAATTTTATTGTGAATTATTAATTTGTCTCTTTTTAATATATCTCTTCAAAATACCTTTTTCAATTTAAATTTAAAACACAAAACAATAATTAAAGTAGACAAGGATCAATCCGATGAATATTCAATAAGGATAAGGCAGGGTTATGTAGTATCCCTTTTCCTCTTTATTGATTATTTGAAACAACTTTTCCAAATAGACTTGAATATTTGCTATTTTCCAAGAGAATAATAAATATTTGTAAGTTCTCTAAGGACAAGAGTTTTTGTTAATATTGTTAACTGATACAAATTATAACAGTAAAATTTATCGTCTGGCTAGAAAAATCATCGGACATCTTTGTTAATCTTACACATTAAGTTTTTCCAATCAGTTGCGAAAAGGTTTGCGTAGAAAAGTCCATTGATTTAGGTTTATCAAATTTTTTGTTTTATTTTTGGTTGTTATTGACTTTTGTTTAACATAGCCCAAAAAAAAAACCAACCGGACATAGCTTTAGCCGCTTTCTGGGATTCATTTTTTTTTGTACATACTCGATGGTATTCTCGCGATGCCACATGATGGTAGAATTATCGCAAAAACGCAAAAGTAATCGTTCTACTTGTATGGTACCAATACATGAGTTCATGTGGAACTACGGATTCTGTAATTGGTTGAAATTCGAAATCACGAGTTTTATCGTCCACAACGAAGTCACATTTGGTTAATAAAATTGTTTAATTATAGTTTGCGTGCACTACATTTCGCGGAAACATTTTGTTTGCGATTGAGTGACTGATTCCTTCACTTTAAAATCTCTCAAATTGTTGAGATATTAACTTTCCGTGTGTGAAAATCGTAATTTTTTTCATGTATTTGAACAGAATATGCTTTCGTGTAGTTTGTTTCTCTTTTGGCGTCGTTTTCAGGCAAACGCTGCTTCTATGAAACATCTATTACAGGAACAGCATATTGTCACGTTGAAATTTGGTCGCGAACAGTCTTAGAGGAAAAATTCGTTTAATATACCATCGGCGAATTCGAACTTAACCTTTCTGCTTAAATTTCGGATTGAATGCAATGTAGCTGCTTGCTAATTAAAATGTAGTCCGACTAGATTAGCTGACGACTCATAGATTGATACTAACGCAAACTTGAGTACTTTATTTAAGCAGGGACAGATGTGAACAAATAAAAGCAGAAATAAAATTAAAGTCAATGTAATGGAAAAGAACTCAACAAATCAAAATAAAATAAATCAATATTAGTAAACCCAAAAATTATCACTTAATGATCAACAAAAATGAAAATGTACTAAATACTTGTAAAGATAAAAATAAAGCAGAATTAAAAATTAATACTTGCGCAGTAAAGTTAAAGGGAATCAAAAAAATTTATTGACGTAGCCACTTATATATGGGTAGACATTATTGGGTACTGCTAATCCTGGTAATATTAAACTTTTATTAAAAAAAAAAACTATCTCACAAGTATAACTATTCAACACAGTTGTATTTTAACAAACTTAAATTCAACAATAAAAATTAATTAATACATCAGTTATAAAATGACTACTTTCTTTTTCTGACTCACATCGACTTCCAGTTTTGTTTTAATATTTAAAAAAATTACTTGCGACTGACTAAAATCCTCAGCTCGTAGTTTTTATTAGTTTGTCTCCCACTAGATTTCCAATAGCTTCCTACTAATATTCCTATCAGTACCTTTCACTAATTTTCCTCTACCTATACTAAGATGCTATTATCTCATGTACTCTCACGTAATTACTTATCTCCCTCCCTCTCTAAAATATTTTCACTTGATGATTTTACTCCAATCGAAGCCATTGGGGGACTTCTTCTATGGGTGACGTTGGCACGCAGTCCACAAGTGTGCTTTTGTTAAGCCATCCCAAAATTTTACTATGTCCCGCTTCTTATACTGCTCATTTCTTCCGATAATTTGTATAGTGAACATAAAAACTATTTAGAAATTACTATTTCTGTCAGCAAAAATTATACTAATCTTGATTCCCACAGAAAAATTCTAGATGTTACCAGTATGCAAGTGTCATGTTCAGTATGTTTTAAGTCACTTTCTGTTTCGTGCACTAAAGTTAATATGATGTGTTAAATAAATTTTCAACTTACCAACTAGATTAATAGCAAACAAAATGCTTAAGTAACTAACACATTTTATAGAATTGAGCCATCTTGAATAATTTAGGTGACTTTGAGTTATGAGTATTAAAAGTACAAAAAATTTGTACAGTAGAATTAAATTAAAATAATTACATTTTTCTTCGTTAGAATATATTATAGAAGCAACATTTATTATAGAAGCAACATTTATTATAGAAGCATGTTACAGAAGTTACTTCTACATACTGTAATAGCAGAACTTAATTAAAACTAACTTTGATCCAAATTAGAATTTTTTTATTTAAATAACAAGCCAGATAAAATCCGTTATCTTCTGACTAGATTTTATTATTATTTTATGCATGTCCTAAGGATTATGAAATGTGCAAATAGTAACTCAAATCTTTTCATACATCTAAACGGCCTAAACTATGTTTTGTTATAAATTTTTATAATTCTTAAACCTTTTTTAACCTTCTTGGAATTAATTTTTTAGAGTATACATTATGTGATTATCTTGATCTAGAATTATTTATAAATTTATTAGAAAATGTAAATTATAGTAATTAAAATTTAGGACAGTTACCATATTTTATAATTTTCATTTCATTTACAGTCAAAAATACAAGGATGGCAAAAAGAGCAAATGGATCAAAGACGAACACATGGAAGTTGACACTGAATCTGGAACATCTGGAGCGGAAAGTAGTCTTAGTCCAAGCGGAAATCAAGTACCTGAAACGCCCAAAGTCGATCCAGTTAAATGGACGGTAAGAGCATATGTATTGAATTTAATGTAATTTATACATTAAACAATCTGTTTCCTTAAACTACCACTCCATGTTAACCTATTCGCTCGAGAATTCATTTGAAGTGAACAAAAACATTTTTTTTTATTAAAATCTATATATATCGACATTATTACATGTGTTTTGAACATTTCTAGAATGTTTTCGAAATATATATTTTAATTACTTTTTTTTTTTTTTTTTTTGAATATCGTTGTATTGGCCCCGGAATATCTAATGTATAAAATTGTTGTAGACAGGTGACAATTTTTGGTCACCTGTCT
>WYDF02105635.1:0-10515 GCA_009867245.2 Adranes taylori
CCACCCAAATGTTCATCGGAATTTTTTCTACCTTTGTGGTCTCTCATATATGATTCGCAATTTTCGATGATTGCTTGATTAAATAAGAGTCATTTGGACTAAAGTTGCGACAATCGTTTCTTCTTGTAGATCAATACATTGTTTAAAATCTTGATGCGTTTTATTTATGTGTGTTTATTTAATTCATGAACCGTACTTGCTTTCGTAAAGTTGATTCTTTGACTTTATTCAAGCAAGGGTTCTATTTATAATTTTTCTATTTAAAAATGTCTTTGTGTATGTAGGTTCTAAAATCACCAAATAATGATTTATAAATTTTGTCTAGGTCCTAACTTTATTATTTACTTTGATTCCGGTTGAATTGGATGGGCTTTAATTGGAAGTAGAGTTTATTTATCCCTTTGGGATTTACACAATACCATGTCACAGAAATAAATGTGACAATATGACTTTTCTATCATTTGCCGTATATTTCATATTTGTTCGCTTGCCAAGCAAAAAGCTTAAATGGTTCGTATGATATTTGCGGGTAAAGGAAGAAAGGTTTTTATTCAGAGATGTTTTGGTGAAGTGCAGTGACAGCAGCCTACGGGGAAACCTAAACAAATATTTATAGCGAATATTGTTTAATTTGCGTAAAACGACTCATTTCAATCGCGACATTGTAATTTTGCAATGACTCTAGCCCTTTTTGAAATTGGGCAATGTTCATCATTCTAATTTCTCCCTTATTGGGGCGTCACGTACGTCTTATTGCGGCGTCACTGATTAAAAGCTTTATGAGTATTGCGATCGGAAGTGGATTTTTTCTTTAAACATGTCGACACATGGACTTGTGTTAGTACTGTTTATACTACCTATTTACCAAATTTCCATATCTATAATATAGTTATGAAGTTCACGTCCATTTTAATTATGACAAATGAAGAACATCTCCCCAATTTTTTGAACTTTGTTGGTTAATTTTCATTACAATAAAGTTTCAAAAAACTAAATCTGCTTAGCTGATTTTGAGCAAAATGTTTTAACACTTTTGTCCTGAAGAGGAATGATTTTTGTCCTGAAGAGGATCCCAAGTACAGAAGAGGAATGATTTTTGTCCTGAAGAGGATCCCAAGTACAGGGATCGAAACGTAGATAATATTGTAATACAACTTTATTGTAAAGAAAATCAACCAGCAATAAATCCTGTGCAAAAACTTCCGGAGATTTTATTCAATTTTTATATCAATTAATAGAATTTGTCAAGAGATGCAGGACATAGTGCAGCTGTTTTAGAGTTTAGAAACAAGTCTGCCAGTACTATGAAAAAAAAAACTAGATGCAAAAAAGACGGGTAATCACATTTTACTTTTTTCTCATTTCTCAATACGTAAAAAGATGTCGTGTAAGTTGCTAATTTGCAAGTGAATGAGGCGCCCTCTATGCCCTCGGGATCCGCACTGGATTTCTCAAACGAACAAGACAGATGAAAATAATACACTCCTTTCATATATGTGTGTACACATTATATGTATTTTTTATTGTTTGCTATTTTTTCCTCTCCATACGTTTGCAATCTTTTTATACTTTTATATTATTACTTTTTAAGGCTGTCTTCTGTGATAGAGCAGTCTTTCTCTGGTCATTCAAAACTCTGATAATGATGCAAAAGAAGGAATTCAGGTTCTTGACTGGATACTTCTTTACCGTATTCTTTACGAGTTTTTTTTTATTTATTGTTGTCTAAATGAATTATGTGTTTTCGCAATTCGACAAAGTTTATTGGATCCTTTGTCGAATTACCTTTTTCCTTTTTTTTTTGAACTGTGACGATAAACACAAATCATGTAGAATTAAAACTTGTATCATTCCTGCAGCAGGAATAATTAATCAATATAATCAAGAATTTAACAAAATTGTCACGGTTAAAATTGACCATGACTGGATAATAGGGTTGACTTTTCTGTTGAATAATAATTAAACTCTACTTTAATCTACTAAATTTAACCCACCCGGCTATAAAAAACAAGGGATCGCTACCCATTTCTTCTGCTTTAGCTCGTGCCATTTGCCATGCTCTAAATCGCTCCTCAATTGAGTCTTTCAATAGTGCAGCTACCTCCCGTTTTTCTACTGCTGCTTTTTCTTTGCGCATTCTTACTTTCTATATACAAAGTACAGGTGAGTCTAAATTCGTAGCGTCAATAAACATTTTCTACAATGACTTATTAGTAATCGGAGTAAGTATTTACAGTGTAACTAACAAAAATGGAGTTATAACTTTTATTATGTTTCATACGCCCCTATCCCGAGGACTTTCGACCCTCTAAGTGAATACTCGTAATCAAAATAAAAGACTGCTTAATTCAAATTACAATTATGAAAGAACTTTAGTACCTGACTTACTTGACTAAAACGAACTCCTCAAAACAACAAGCTATACTAGATTTAACAGCTTAAAATAAACATAATTTAAGTAGGTACATAAGGTATTCAGAAAACAAAAAGAATTTATGAATTTAAAATCGTTACAATTTTTCGCGGAATACTCGCCGCCACCCCAAAAAACATTCGGCTCCAGTCGTCTCACAAAGAATCGCTTAACATATACAAATAAAATTTGTTGCTAGAATGTTTAAAGCACTTTTAATTTTATTCAAAAATAACAATTTCACTTACAACTATCCAAGGTGGTGTTAGCACAAATTTAGTGACTCAATATCGCAAAAACGACGATTTTATTATTATTATTATTTTAATTTCTTGGATCAAAAAATCGCTCACGAAATATTACACTACCCGAAATATCTTCAAACAAGTTTAAAAATTGAACCTGTTTAACCGATTTTGAGCAATTGCCTGTACATACAACTTTTTTAATATACAGGTAGGCATTGCTTTACGCCGCAATTCCGTTTCTAATTAAACGGGTGTAAATCGGATAGAGGTAAAATTAACTTATATTTACAGTGAGGTATAGGATTAGGTTCTACATAAGTGAAATATAAGCAATACATTTGTTCATTATTACAATATAAAAATAAATAATAAATAATAAATAAATGAAATTTCAATAAAAAACAAATGAAATTGCAAAGTTACAAATCTCTTGCATTTTACGAAAAAAGTATTTAGCTTTATTTGTTTAGATTTTTGTTTAAAAATTTTGTTGTCCAACTCACAAAGTAAATCTGTCAAACATTCTATTGTTGAAAGGATTGAAAGGATACACTTTCGATCAGCCGTTTTTATAACTCTTGGAGTTTAATTATCATTTTCTTCCTTCTCTAACTGTTCCTTCTCTAATGATCTAAGTCTTTGTACAATTCTTCTAAGTCTTTATTTTAGACAGCCACTCTAAAATAAAGACATCATGGGCTTCTAAAGGTTCTGTCACATCTTCAACTGTAACATCTACGCGCAAGTCTGATAATGCTTTAATTAAATTCTCAGTCATCATTTCTATGAATGTTTTATGGAGATAATAATCTTTGAAGGTTACAATAACCACCTGATCCATTAGCTGCAAAAGAGTTGTATTGGGAAGCAAGCAAAGAACCTTAACTTCCAATGACGTTCTTATTTGATCCAGATTTTGAGGATGTCCTGAAGCTTTGAGTGGTAATTTATTTTCGTCACAAAAGCAAAGCACAGGAAAGCAAAAATAACTTTTGTACCAATCTGTGTTGTGTGACCCAAGCATTCTTGTTTCAATTTCAATAAACTTTAAACCACGTGGTGTCTGTGAATGATACACTAACTAAGTTACAAAGTTACAGTTACAAAGTTCCTACAACATTGGCTCACAACAAAAGAGTTAATTTATCTTTTGTAGCTTTAAAACATGGAGGGGAACCTTCTTCACGTGAAATAAAACTTTGGACTCATAACATTTCAAATAAAGTCCAGTTTTAACTTTAAAGATTAGGCCTGGAAAAACAGTCACTTGGTGCTTCATTGCATAATTTTCCACTACGATATTTATATCGGGATTAAAATCTCATATACCACATCTTGTTTCCCCAAAAGATTTTTCGCCTCCATCTGGCCCTTACGCGTCTCAAAACTTGATTTTGCTTGAATAGTTATAAAAATACCAATTTTTCCATTTTTAGAAAGATTTACTTTTGCCTCTTCTCTGAGTCATAACTTTTACATTTGTGCTGCCGTAGACCGTTGAACAGAGCGTTAAATTCTATCTGCATTTTTCATAATGGTAGTAATGAATGGTGGATTAAAAGGTCCATTTTCCGCTCGTTGAATAACTTTCATTTTTGTTTCTTAGATTTTTGTTTGTTAGGGAGATAGATTTTTGGTTCTAGCGAGATACGAACTTAGGGAGAGAGGAAGAATTATTATCTAGCATAATAACCCTCCTTTGTTCTTGTATTTTAATATTAGTTTAATGTAATGGTATACATATCCAGCAATATTAAACAGAAAAGTAAATATATTCAATAAAAATCTTTGGTTAACGAATGTACAGCGTTACTTAATCTTACTTACTGATTTCCTTTTGGCCTTATCCAGAGCATAGGGTTTCGATGAAGTTTCACCAGCGCACTCTATTTCTAGCAAGTACCTTCAGCTCTGCAAAAATCTTTTCTTCCTTTTTTGCCTCTTCATCCCCAATCCTTCTCCATGATGTCTTTGGTCTCCCACGTTTCCTTTTTCCCTACGGATTCCCTGACAAAACTTGTCTCTCCACAGCCTCGTGGTTGTTTCAGATGGTATGACCAATCCATCTCCATTTCCTTCTCATGATTTGAATGGAGAGATTTTCCTCTCTCGTTTGATTCCAACGTCTTCGTTAAATATTACATTTGGCCGGAAGATTTGGACAATTTTACTGAAGCACCTATTCAGGAAGACCTGCGAGCTACTAGTGATTTTGGAGATGACTTTCAAAGTGACACAACCGTATAATAGCAGTGCGTACTCATTGGTTCTGCATATTTGGAGTTTGGTCGTTGAGAAAATCTTTCTTGGCCTCCAGAGTGCATACAGCTGAATGAAGGCCCTATTTGCCTTTCGGATTCTTGCTCTGACATCTGAAGCTGTACCACCATCATGAATAACAATGCTCCCAAGGTAAGTGAACTCTGCTACAAATTTGGATGTCCTCAGTGTTCTTACATCTCTTGTGTTTATCTTTATAATCTTTCACCTAGAGGAGTTTACTTTTAGACCCACCATCTTAGCTTCGGACTCATAGTCTTGGTCTTGGATTTTCCTTTCCTATTAATATGATTCTGTGAGAGTTGGCAGATGTCATCTACAAAATCTAGATCCTCCAATCGTTCAGTCAGTTTCCACTGTATGTCCCATTTGTTCCATCCGTGACTTTCCTTATCACCACATCCAGAGCCAGTAGAAGGATTATTTGGGACAGAATACATCCCTGGCGAAATCCTGACTTGACTGCGAATGGTTCCATGATTTTTCCATCGTGAATAACACGCATGTGTAGTTGTTGTATGTTTCTTTAATTACTTTTGTTATGTACTCCAGTATCCCGTATTTCTGCAAATTTTTCCTCATACTGCCTCTTTTAAGCGAATCGAAGGTTTTTTCAAAATCTACAAACAGAAGATGAAGGCTAGTGATAAATTCATTTGACTGTTCAAAGCGTGTTAATTTGTTCGGTAGAAGAACGATGACTTCTAACCCTGCTCGTTCCTTCCTTATTTGTGCTTCCACGTGTGTTCTGATTCTGTTGAGCAACACACTTTACTTGGAATCGATAGTAGGATGATTCCTCTTGAATTATGACAGTTAGTGATGTCCCCTTTCTTGGGTAACTTGATGAGTCCCTCTCTCCATTCCGGTGGCAAGTTTTCGTTATACCAAATCTTTTTGAAGAAAGAGTACAGACCTTTAGTGGCTGGGTCAACTGACAGGAGCTGTCGTGAAATATTATCTGCTCCAGGAGCCTTTCCCGTTTTCAGCTGCTTGATCGATTTTTCCTCCTGGGAGGTGGGCCCAAGTTAGCAACATTTCCTACCCCTTCTCTATTCTGTACAGTTTCTTCCTCTTCTTCAGGTTCTTCTTTAGCCTCTTCTTCACTTTCTCTATTGAGCACCTCCGTGAAGTGTTCGCGTCACCTTGCAAGTTGTGCTTTGTCGTTGGTGAGGAGGCTTTCTTATTTATTTTTCATCGATCTGCGGTTGACTTTCTTCTTGGAGAGAGTTCTAGTGACATCGTATAGTTCTTTTTTGTTTCCTGTGCCTGTCGTTTTCTCTGCCTTCTCGGCCAATTCTGAAATCCATTTCCTGGAATCTGCCTTAGCATTTTATTTCACCTGCTTGTCATTGACTTAATATTCAGTCAGAAGCTGGATTTTCTGTAGGTTGCTGCTGTTTAGTTTCTGAAGGTTGCGTTTTGTTACTCTTTGGTTTCTGTTTCACCTTTTGTCTGTTTTCACCATTAACTAGTGTTCCTCTGTAACATTTTCATCATCCACCTTAAGGCCCTTGAACCAGTTCTTTGTCTCCAATGCATATTCTTTCCTGTTGTTCTTTAGCTAGCAAATATCTTCCTTGGAGTATCAACGTTTTCTCTTGGCAGCAATATTGATGAGAACGCATATAGTCATAAGATGGTGGTCACTGTCTATATCTGCCCTCTGCAATTTCTCACATCCAAGAGATTTTTCACATCCACGTGGCGCTTTCCATTGTTGTTCATGTTGTCCCATCACTGTACAACGTTGTGGCTCAGTAAATGCGTCAACAATGAAATGAAAATCAGTCTAGCATATGGAGAAACAGTCAATAACACGCCAAAACGGCGAACTGCGCAGCGGCGTTATTGTGAATCGGCTCAAATTAAGCAGATGTAATTATACTATAAAAATCTATTACTATATTAAAATCTAGTATAGTATAAAAATCTTCAACGATTTTATTCAGAAAGAAGTTTAGAAGATCTGAAGTTAAATGCTTTGAAAATGTAGACTATAATCCTATAAGTTTTCCTATAAGTAGCCTATAAGTTTTATTATGAGGAAATGTTTTACACTTTATGAGACCTATATTTTAATAGTATTGTAAAATATAAACGTTATTGTTAGTAACTGGTCCAAATAATAATTATTTGGGAGATGCTCAAACTTGTATTGACTATTATATTATATGTTCAATATGATTTCCATCTAAGTCGAAACATAATTAATTGAAAACGGTCTCCCGTTTTCCGCAGAATGTTGGTTACCCTTTCTGAAGTCAGGCGTACTGAACGGCACATAGTTGCACATAGTTGTGCTCCAGCAGAGAGCTTTTGTTTAGGAACTGTGTAAATTTTAGACCCACTGGGGAGAAGATTGAATAATTCTGATTTTCTAAATCCTAGCTAATCCAAATCAGCTAGGATTCCTAGCAAATCGTAATTCATATGCGTAATTCAGGTAAAGTTCACTGTTCTGTTAAAGAATTAAAGGCCTATGATCCGGTCTTTTCGCAGATCAAACCATGACTCGCCAGTTCCTTACTACCAATACCGAAAGTTCTGTCGGTTCACCTCACTTTTTACAAAATTGGCTTTGTCCGAAAATATAATTTTAGACAAATACTCCAGATCGTAATCTAGCTGGGTCAAAAACCAATTGCACATTTCCAAATGGCGATCTGGATCATTTTCAGATATGTGATGTTACATTTGCAATTTGTACGGATGCTTTTGCAAGATATTCCGCAATATGGTTTGAGGGACGTCTACTTCAAAGCTTGTTCGATGCATTGATTTTTTCGGCCTTACTGATATCTTCGCCGAAACCACTTCCATTACTTCTTCTGAAGTGCCCGGACGTACAGATATTTTACCATCGGCCACGCTATTTGTTTGCAGTCTGTCTTGTTGATTGCGACAGTAGCTCTCATACAGGATGCCTTACATTAATTGCCTTTGGGAAAATCCTCCGTTTCTACAAAGGAGGATAATCTCTACCTCCTTCTCAGAAGTCAACATTTTTCATTCCTAAAACAAGAAAACATGGCAAAATTAGTAAAACCCTATGTTGTAGGACTTTTGGACACTCTGTAGATTATCTATGTGCACCAATATTTAATTCACTGATTATTGTAAATGAAATTCAAGAAAAACAGTTTATGTTTTAAATAAATACCGATAATTAAATATAGAAGAACTCGGAAATATTAAATATATAAAACTTGAACAAGAAATTTTCTTCCTAATAATAGTTTTTAAGATAAATAGAAATTTTGCTCGTCCCTGCATTAAAAGAAGTGCAGCTGCACATGATTTCGATCAGCGAGACAGACAACACCACCACTATATACATTCCTGTTTAGTGAACTCGGGTAGTCTCAGTAGGCACACACATCAAACAAAAACTGTATCAAAATATATAAAACAGGGGGGTCAGAGAACAATAGAAGGAAGTCTTTTTTCGGCCCGTGTATCGGTCGAATGCAGGACGCAGTTAGTAGCTAGGCTACGTATATAGACCGCTTGACGATCTAACGTAAAAACAGAAAATTAGACAAAAGGATATTTATTTCGATAGATTAAAAGTTGCTATCTTTTTTGGGTGACACGGTTTTTAATATCCTAGATAAGTACACCCGTCTAAGTATCTATCAGCGCAAAGTTGGTAAAAATTGTATTGAATAATCTGTGAAAATTACATTTTGCAATGAGTTTTTATTTAATTGATTTAGTGAACACTTCGTTAGCATGTTTTTAAATAAAATGCAACTTTGGTCCAGAACTCATAAATTGGGGGCCTGTTGGAAATTGGGAGCACTATTAATGAACTGTTATATCCATGAAATCCTTTTATGTTCATTTTGTACAGACATGCTGCCAAATTGGCTCGAACCTACATTCACAAAATCAATAAACTTATTAAAAATTTTTTTCGGGGAGGGGCAAGTGTAACGTCAGAAATTGTCGTCGTCTTAAATTAATTGTACTGTACATACATTAGTAAATTGATACAATACATTTATGTGAAATGCGACCCTCATTTTCACACAGATAAGTGCTTCCAAATATTGAGCTAAGCTGCAAACTAAGATTTCTAAGTTTAGGAAATCTGCCGTCTGGAACTATTTTGAAAAAGTTGAGCCTTCTATCGGATCCGGTTTGAAGGAAAGAATCAACCTGAAGATCGCAGACCTCCAATTGATGACTGATTCTCAATTTCCACATTTAAAGGTGCATTAGAAAGTAGCAGTTTAGAAAGTAGCTCTTAATTATTTCAAAGTCAGAAAGCCATTGATCGAATTCTTGAATAATAACTTCAAAACATTGAAAAATTCCCATCTTCAATTTCTCCCCACATCTCATGATAAGATGAGATCAAATCATTCAAAATCAGTGTGTCAAATCGTTTCTTGATAAAGTTAACTTCAGAAGTTTTAACTTATTTTTGAAACCATTAACACGACAAATAATTCTAATATACTTTGAAGGTTCTGGTTCAAGACATTCAAGTCATGTTAGTTATTAAAGCAAACTGTCTTAGAAAGTCTGGAACTTCAACTCGTCGAACAAAATTTTTACTATCTCTGGTATTGTCCAGTGGTGATTTTCTACATAGGAAGTACCTGATAGGAATACTAAAAAAAGTGCCCCTTATCAAAACGTCCGGGAACTTCGTTCCGGTGCGTTCCGGTCCCGCAGGTATTGTTGGGTAGAGTAAAGGTGTGGTCACTAGGTTATGCAGATGATATTGTGTGTATGGCGGATAGTAGAGCATAAATGGAGATTATATAACTGAAAGAGGGCTGTAGGTAAATGTCGTCAATACGAAAGTGATTGTATACAAGACAGGGGGAGGGATAGTAAGAAGGATGTATTTGAAATGAATGGAAGGAAAATTGAGTGTGTGAAAAAGTTTAGTATTTAGGATATATGCTGGGTCAGACTGGAAGTAAAAATGAGGTTGGGAATTTTTTAAGTGTGTGTGGATACTATAGTATTGTATGGAGCAAATGTACAGGTGGTAAGGGAAAGAGCAATGAAATATTTGGAAATTATTTTAAGAATGGATTAGTCTACCCCAAATGAGATTGTATTGCAGGAAATAAATTGGAATAAGTGGTAGGTAGAGGGGTAAAGAAGATGGTGAAATAAGAAAGAAAGATAATGGCAGGAGAGATGGAAATGATTGTGAGGAAGTCATATGGGTCTACTATGGAGGATGTGAAAAACGGAGAGACAGGAAATAAATGGGCGAAGGAGAGAAAAAAGGATATGAAAGATGTGGGAGGTCGACGACAAAATGGTATGTATGGTAGGATAATGGAAGATGGAGATTGTTAAAAGCAGTGGAGAGAACAATGAAGGATGTGGAAGTTCAAGAAAGGAGAGAGAACATATGGGTAATAATAGAAAATACAAGGAAATAGTGGTGGTAAAATCAAGGTCAGAATATTTGGAGTCGTATAGGAATATAGAAGACAAGATGATTATTGAAAGGTTTAGGTGTGGGGGCAAGTCGGCAAAATGCCACGGGCCCCCAGCCGGAAGGGGCCCCCGGTCAGAGGAGAATCCCAACTCCCAACATTT
>WYDF02105646.1:0-10515 GCA_009867245.2 Adranes taylori
GCATTAAGTCCTGACGCAACCTCTCTGTCCACTCCAGGCGCTCGGTCCCGGCGTTGGACTCAGTTCCTCCCTCGTTATTATTATTATTATTATTATTATTATTATTATTACATCTAAAAACAAGCCGCAACTAAAAAATTTGTACATCATTTATTTGTATTGACAAACCAGCTGAATGGAACCTAGCACAACTTTTATAACATTCACCTCTACAACCAGCATAATCAAAATAATAAATTGCATTGATGAAATAGTTTACCTAAATTAATTAACAAATTAGTATTTATATAGATAATTGCATTCAAAGTTATATATTATTTATACATTTACAATTCATAAAACCGCATACCTTATGATAATGAAAATTATTTCAGTATAAATAAGGAAGTTTGTTGTTTATTATACTACTTAACATATAAACAAGAGCCATGTTATGTATTCCAGTATTCATTTTTATTTATTATTTTGTTATTATTATCAATGCTGATGAAGTAGATCGCATAAACAAAATTATTGCTGATAATGTTCGTAGTGAATCATTATATACTTTTCCTGAAAAACTTACAGATTTTCCTGAGTATATAAGTGGTGCGAGACAAAGTAAGTTTTTTTGTCATGACATGCTGACAAATTATTACTTCTAATATTGTTTCTACTTTATTTGTACACAATATTCAATTCAGTTTTCATCTACAGAATATACATTTGACTTTTACAAAATTTATAAAAGAGTTTCATTGAAATGTAAGTTCTAAAGCCGAGTCAATTCGTTTTTGAAGAAGCCTGCATATTCCGCCGTAATTCTTTTAAACTATTGAATCAAATCCAATCAAGATCGTGGGCAGATTGATAAGATTAATTAATTTTCCCAAAAGAGCGATATGTTTGTTCATAAGCTAAAAATATGCAAACAGCTTTTAATACAATTTGTTCTATCGCACTATATATTAAGACACGATAAAATTCATTTTATTGTATAGCCTGGTTCAAGATATTACATTTTTACTTGAAACTATTTTTTCTTTAATAAAATATTAACATATATACATGATGTAAGATACAAAGCATACATATATCATTTTGATTTTTTTCTTGAAAGTTTGATATTGATCCAACAAAAGAAGTTAAAAAAGTAGACTCTTGAAGTTCAGAGTCATTTGAACTGAGTAGTATTTTAATTTATATGAAAGCTTTACGTAAATGATTTATATGAATGGTTTACATGGTGTCCTTAAGCAATTTTGAAAATTAAATTTTTTTTAACATTTCTTATAACATTTTGTATATTTCGGAATCCGTCTTGGCTTTGTTTAAAATGAGTCTAGGGGGAAGTGGGGGAAACACAAACACCTAAGAGAAAACTTGAATAAGACAGCGGAATTATGACATAGTTTCTTTTATTGCTTTTTAATTATGACTAACAATCCATCTAACTACTTCAGAAATCAACATTTAGAACCTTTTAATAAAATATAACATTAATGACAAAAAAAAAAAAACCGTAGTGTTCGGGTTTACCTTACGTTAATCGGGTAACTACGCACACCAAGTGGGGTAATTACGAACTAACATCTATAACCATCTTAATTAGGACAGAGGTCACACGTGTAACCCGCCGATGTCGATTATCCATCTGTACATTTCTCATGAGAGCCCAATTTTCATATAATCCAGCCTTCATCGGGGGGCGCTTTTATATTTTTTATCACAAAAAAAATACAATAATGGATGTCTTTTTTACTCTTTTCCTTTTTCTTCTCTTTGTCAGAATCTTTAATATTTTTGAAATTTCTCAGTACTTTTCTAGTTTCATTGTTTTTGGATTTGCCATTATCACATTTCCGTCTTTTCATTTTAATTTGTTTATTTGATAATTTTTTAGCTTTTCTTTTGATTTCTCCTTCTTTTGCTCGTTGCTTATTTTCCTTTTCTTCTAGTTAATCTTTCTCAGGTGTCCTTTTTAAAATAATCGATGTTTTCTTTCTAACATTGTGCTTAGATATTTTAAGAGGAATAATAGGAAATTCAACGAATTCGGAGAGAGATGTTGACAGCGTGCTTATATTTTCAGCTGTAACTATATTGTCATATCCGTCAAGAGTAACTATTGCTGAACCAGAAATTTGTACCATGGAAGTAGCACAAGTATTAATCGGTTGTGTGTTACTTGATTGGAAATGAACAGTACGTGTATCAGAAGCTTGGGCATCGAATCCTGAACATCGCAAACTTGTGCAGATGCAGATATATCAGTTGATTTTCAAGCAGCTTGTTCGCCACAATCTTGTGAAGCAGCATTGTTAGCATCGGAAACGTGTTGGTTAACAGTGTTGATGTTAAGTATTTGATTATTTGGAGGATGGTCATCGGTCTCAATGTTTTGTTTTTGATTTCTTTTTGCCTGTAATGTAGTATTATGGGAAATATATGGCTGAATAGTATCAATTTCAATTGGGCGCAAGGGAGATATTCCTGCAGATCTAAAGCCGTTTGCTGCCTTTTAAGGTTCCCGCACCGGTTAAAAGAACTCGTAACGAATTCAACTATCTCGTATTGTGTGATGGACTTTCCGAATCTACCTGACATACAATTCTCACATTCTTGATTGTATGCACTTTTGAGAGGCCCAAAATATCAAATCAAAAGGCTGGACTCCGTGTGAGGTATGTGGTGGCGGGGTCAGCACAATGATTCTATAGTTTCTGCAGAGTGTATATGTACCAAGACTGATATGACTCTCATGATTGTCTAGTATTAGTATTGGATGTTCTTTTAAAGACTTTGCAAAGGAAATAAAGTGGTGTAGCCAGTTAATAAATAAGCTTTCATTTATCCATCCAGAGTCTGATACAGATCCAAACATGTTAGGGTTACTGTTTGGATCTGTAACAGAGCATTCATCTGCTTTCCAGTTCCAGTAAATGCACAAATAACAGTACTTGTAGACCCTCTTTAGGCACTTGTTGCCTTGCCCACATGTTTTTCACATTTTGCTGCCAAAATTTTTGAATTTCTTTGGACAGTTTATATACCTGTCTCACCAACGTTAAATATTTTATCTGGTTGAATATGATTTTTTTTGTGCGGCCTTCATGAGGAACCTTATTCCGATCTGCAAATTGGAAAGCTATTTGGTGAACTTTTTTTATCGATAATCCATAAAATAATTTGCTGCATTTTATAATATAGTTCACGAGACTAATTTTCTTGTGCGTCCGAAAATAATGGTTTGCTACCTGTTCTGGGTTTTTTTATAACAGTCTTCTTCAAATGGTCAAAAATTGTAGTTTTGGCACTGAATAAACCTCTGCTGCCAAGAATAAACCAAGACTAATTTTTTTGGTATTGACATCCTCAAAAGCTCTTTGGGGATCTTCTACTTTATACTTTGCTTCCATTTCTCTGTTGTAATTACGAGGCATCTATAACAATTAAAAGCAAAAAATAATAGAAACGACGAACTAAGGAAAGAGGAGTAATGCCGAACGTTCGAGATTACCCGAGATGGCCTGTTCGCCATTGCCCCAAAGGATCAAAACAATTAAAATGACGAATATTATTTTAGGTTATATTACATTTGCCGTTAGCGTAACTGCCATTAGAATCATTTATTTGTGATTATTCCAGTATGTAAACCTTACATTACTACAGTTTATAGAAATAAAGCTATACATCAAGTTACATTTATGAAAACATTATATTGAAAACAAAAAAAAATTAAATATTTATACATTGACTCGTACGTGCGTCCGTTTCTCCCGTATTGTTGTATGGCACTACAGGTGGCGTGATCTTTAAGAATCACAATATCGTCGGCATGGGAATGAGACCACACCTTTAACATTCCCACCTTTATCCCACCAGCTTGTGCCTTCATCAAAACCTCCACTAAATCCGATATGTAAATGTTGAACAGACAAGCACTTAGTGGGCATCCTTGTATTACTCCTCTGTTCAGCTCAAACCAATCCGATACCTTCCCATTCAATCTCGACTTACTTTCGTGCGCTCATACATTCCCTTTATCATTCCTACCACCCCTCTAGAAATCTCAAGAGTTCCATACGCTCCTACAATTTCTGCCTCACTATCCTATCAAATGCAGCTTTCATTACTCCCCTATAACTATCCACTTCCATACTACTACCCCTATCGTATACTGGAACAATTTTTCCTTTTTCCAAACCTGGGGCACTCTTTCCTCTTCTTTCCATATTTTCTTCCTCCCCCTTACCAACGCATTCAACCCATACTCATTCAGATATTCCAGTCACATCTACTGGCACACTATGTGCTCCGACTGCTCCTCTCTTTTTCATTCTCTCTATCTCCCTTTTTACCTCATCCACACTTATTTCCTCTACATCACACACATCCACCCTCTCTACTCCGCTTCATGTTCCCTTATATACCTTTCCCTCAAATGTTCTCCTACACCCTGCCTTCCCACACTTCTCCGCACATTCACTTAGATTATACTACACTTCGTCGTTTCCCCCCTCCATTTCTGTAATTTGTAAACCTTTCTCTAGACTGTGTAAGCTCTTCTCTAGCCTGTCTCTAGAAAGTGAGCACAGGTGATATGTAGAAAATATAGACTATAAATTTGACTATTTTATGATAAATGAAAATCTATTATATACAGCGAATGAATTGTAAACTATTATCGGTATAGAAGCATTGATTAAAAAATCTAGTTGTTTTTTAAAGAGTATTAAACAAATATATTCCTTTTAGATTTTGGATCATTTGATTTTGTAATTGTTGGCGCTGGATCTGGAGGTGCCACTCTAGCCAGACGACTTTCCGAATATAGGAAATGGAACATTCTATTGCTTGAAGCTGGCGGAAATGAAACGGAATTCAGTGTAATACCTGCAGCTGCTACAAATATTTTGGCATCAGATATGAATTGGGGTTACCTTACAGTACCACAAAAAAATTATTGTCAATCTGCAATCAACAATCAATGCGGTTATGGTAGAGGAAAAGTTCTCGGAGGTACATCATCACTAAACTCCATGATATATTCTCGTGGTGTTGTGCACGATTTTGAGAATTGGATCAAATTAGGCAACGTAGGATGGTCTTTCGATAAAGTATTGTGTTATTTCAAAAAATCGGAGAAAGCACATTTTCGAGGAGACTCTAACTACACAGGATATAATGGTCCTCAGAATGTGGATCGTAATAAACCTTTTCAATCAATTCTACGTAATGTGTACAGAGCGTATAATGAATTGGGATATTCTACTGTTAAAGATTATAATGGTCGACAAAGCGAAGGTGTGTCACCAATGCAAGGAATGCTTGTCAAAGGAAAACGAGATAGTGCAAATACAGCTTTCCTTTCGCCTATTATTCGCAGGAGAAACTTAAAAATAATTACTAAAGCATTAGCCACTAAAATATTATTTAACAACAATAATTCTGTTAAGGAATTACACTTTTTATATCAAAATAAAAGTTATTTTGTCGAACCAAAATTGGAATTACTCTTAGCTGGTGGAGCAATTAATACGCCTCAGTTGCTTATGCTATCAGGTATTGGTCCACGCAGCCATCTTGAATCTTTGAACATCAGTGTGATTGCTGATTTACCAGTGGGACAAAATCTATCAGATCATGCATCCACATTTACGTTTATGATTCAAAATAATGCTACTGTACGGACGTACAGTCTTCGTGAACAAATTAAACAGTACATTAAAGGTTATGGGCCATTAACTTGGACTCCGGCGCTTGCAGTTCATTTTTTCAGTACAGATAATTCAACAATAAATTACCCTAATATAGAGTCCACTTGGGCAATACTTAATACAGCTTTTCCAGACGTAACAATAAAAGCTTACAACTATAAGGATAATATAAAGCAACATTTTGCAGCACTAAAGCCTAACACTTTGGTGCTAAATGTAGTACTTCTGCATCCAAAATCAAGAGGTGAAGTGACACTAAAGTCTTCCAACTACATAGATTTTCCATTAATTGATACAAATTATTTTAGTGATCCGGATGATTTAGAAACACTTTATAAAGGCATTCAAATGTCGCTAGCTATTCTTAATACTACTGCCATGAAACGTATTAAAGGTAGGCTCGCAACAAATAGGATACCCGAATGTAAAGGATTGGAAGGAAAAGAAAATATTTTGTGTATGATACGACATCTCACATTTGGTGCACATCCGATTGGAACTTGTCGTATGGGTGTTGATAGGAAATCTTCTGTAGTTAATACAAATTTACAGGTGCATGGATTTAAGAACTTGCGTGTAGTAGATGCTAGTGTTGTACCTGTAATGGGTTCAGGTCATTTACATCCTGTTGTTCTAATGGTTGCAGAAAAAACTGCCGATGAATTAAAAAGACTATATTTAGGACAAACGCTTAGTTGTTAAAAATATTTATACAAATATATATTTTTTGATAAAATTATTTGTGTATGTAATTATTTTCATTTGTAAAAGAGTAAATATTTTACATTTATAGTAAATATTTAAAGTAAAATTTAGAGTAAAAATTTTGTTTTGTTATATGGTATATATCAGATCTATAAGCTGATTCTATTGCAGCTTTGCGACGACGTACTATATCTTATAGATACCTGTGCTAACGGAACTCCCACTCGCTACGCCAGGTCTGTTTAAAGTGAGACCGCACTTCGAACTGATGTTGTTGTTCGTCGGTTCCCAGTTACTACTGATTTTAATGTTTCGTCTTAGCATACTTATATCCAAAATTTCTGTCTATCGCTTTAATAATATTCTCTCGAAGTTTTATTTAATTTTTTCATCCTAGACTAAAGAATTTGTGTAACTATTTTTTTTATATTATCATCTATTTATCCTCTATATTCTTCTCTATATTAGCAGCTTTTGATAATATTGTACAATTATATTTCAGGGAGATATTTATAGATTTATAGTGTTTTATATTTCTAAGAATGTCATCAACCCTAAATAAAGGAAAAACTTCCTGGAATAAAAAACATAATCTCGGGACAATTTAATTCTTAAAAGCCTGCAAACCTATTATTACATATGATTTGATAAACAGTAATTTAATTTACGTAATTAAAAGATTATATTATTTCACATATTAAAATTACATTTTTACTGAATTGCAAACTCAGCATTACTTAATGATCTACTGATGTAAGGTCCAAGAATCGTATCGTATTAGACATGCAAAATATACCAATTATTTATGATTGTAGATAGATAGATATAAACTTTATTGGCATAACAATTTACAAATAAACAATTACCGTAAAACAAACAACAATATTATAAAATTAAATAAAAACAATACCAAAATTTTAAGCATACACTAAATTCTTCATATTCTTTTTTTCGATTTTATTTCATTTTTAGTATTTTCATTTCATATTTAATTTTACTACTTATTTCTATCTTTATTCATACTGCACTATACCGGGAGACGGAAAGTGTACAACTTATTCCACTCTCTGTTATTATCGCCAACTCCCTACCCTTCCCACTTTCCCCCTCCAATCGATCTGTACTCCCAACCCACATCAGCCCCCCCCCCCCCGCCATCGTATCGTTTCCATTTTCTCTTCCATGTCTTATTTCACTAATAATTTGTTTCATTATTTCTAATCCCATACTCTCCTGCCCTAGACTTACCCTCCAGTTTTCCCCTTCCTCCCTTTCTTTTCCGCCCCATTTAATTCCCTCACATTCCTTAAACCAATGATTCCACTTTTCTTCTTTTACGCAACAAATCCTACACATTCTATCTTTCATACAGTATCTGTTTCCTCTCTCCTAAGCCTAGCTATTAATCTTTTATTGTATCTACTTTCACCTATGCTTTTACAACTCTCTTGCATTTCATCGTCTTTCATCCTTTCTACAATCTCATTCACCGCATCATTCCCTTCCATCAACTTCTCATACCACATTTCCTCTGACCATCTTATCCTCTTATTCACTTTCATTCTACTCTTAATTCAACCATTACCACATCTTTCGTACTCTCCTTTCATCATTCCCTGCATGTATACTTCTCTAACCAACCTACAACCCTCAAAACCTTCTCTTCAAACTTAATAATTCTTTTTACTCGCGCACAGCTGTCCGCGCCGTAGGCAAATACGGGGAAAATGTGAGTCAAGAGCGGCCGTCAAAACTAAAAGATTCAACTTTTGTTTGATGCAAGATGCAACAAAACGTAGGACTTCTAGTATATGAAAGATGGGGTGGCGATCACGAATTTTTTAAATATCGATTTTGTGCTTTGTTTTTAGATGGTGTGCTACAATTGATGTGCTTCCACCTGCACATTTTAAAATTGCACAACATTTCGAACATACTCCGGATTTCTTGTTGCTCATATTTGGGCTAAAATAAAAACAAATAGACAATTTGTTAACATTTCATAGAAAACTGAAATAAATACCAGTTGCAATTAATTTTAATCAACACTGTTGTCAACAGTCAACACCATTAATGTTGGAATAAAACCAAAACAATACGACGTATCAAATTGCCATCATAACATCACAACCTCGTGGCACAATGGGGTGAAAGCAAGATGCGTACGACTGGAGAATTGCGCACGAGGACGATTTCATTTAATTAAACTTGGTAATTCCCTGGATAAGTTGGTGACTCCAATAGTTTGAAAATTAAAATGTTGAAAACCGATTAAGAAATCAATTAATCGTTTTTCGGTTAGTTCAAAATTTGCTGAAAAAAACCTCTTACCCGGTTACCGGTTAACCAGTTTTGCGAACCCTAATACCTGCATAACTACGAGTAAACACACAACCATGATCTTTTATAAATCATTCCGATATGAAAAACAAAACATAGTTTCATCTATGTAATAAAATATTTTCATTTTACATAAAATATCTGTAGTTATCTGCATAAACACTAAAATCAATCAAAGACATATATGTCATCATATTGTTGTGCCATATTAGTATTAAATTTTCATTGCGTGTTGTAACAGTATTGGTTTGCAAAAACAAGAAACTGGTTAAACCCCATTGACTCCGTCCCCCCATATTGTTATTCCCTACTTTGTCTTATCATTGATTTTCGCTTCGCTGTTGATTGATTTCTTTTATTTGATGGTTATTTCACATTTAGTTACTGTATTTATTCATGGTTTGATTATCTGTCTGGTTGCATCGTTGATTTTAGTTGCTGTTAATTAACGATAATTGTTGTTTATTGATAAATTCACCACTTTCTTTGGTCTTGTCGTTTGTATGGGCTCGCATTGTCTTGCCGTCGTTGTCTCCAACCATATAACTGTTGACTCTCCCCCAGTTAATCGTGAATACGTCATAGCCCCAACATTGTCACCTAGCTCCCCTAATAATATATATCTACCTTAAACTAACCCACACAGCTCCCCATGAAGTAAGAGGTTTGTAAGTCTGAAGATGGTCCGAAAGGGTTGAAACTATAGTCATAATTTAACAATTGAACTATACGTCGTAAATTGTGAAAAACTACACTTCCTCTCATATCTTGTCATGAATTAGGATTCGACTCAATCAATCTATTTCAGAAAATTTGAACCTTTACAATTTACTACTTGCGACAGAAACAAAATATTAAAATTCATTTACATAATTCGGTTTTTGTAAGGTTTAAAAAATAAAAAGTGGAGATCATATATAACAGTTAGAGGTTTAAATGTTGTCAATTTTGAAAGATAAAAGTTTGAAAATATCAAAAGATAAAAGTCCGTAATTATTATAAACTTCTTCAGTAATTATTTTAGCGACAACATGACGTGAAACTTAGGGTAAACACAAAATGCATGATAAGAATATTTTTGTTTTCAAACAATTCATAATTACTCCAATATTCGTTTTCAAAATAATATAAACTTTCTATTCTTTTTTGCGATTGCACTATTTTCCTGAGAGCTAAGATATGCCAGCTTTGACTGAAAGGCCTTTCTTCCGTTATAGTATTCATATGGTACTCATATGGTTTACGCATTATCAATCAATTTTTGATTTTTATCTATAAAGTAACGCTTGATATAGTATATTGTAGTAAGTAGGTTTTGACGTTTAGAATATAGAAGTTAAGGTAGCAAACTCTTCTATAAACTTTGACCAACAATTAGTACGACATTTTAATTTAATTGTGTTTGGCGAAATATCAATTATAACTTGAATTTGGAAATAAATAAAATTCAATGAAGAATATAAGTAGTATTTACCTTTAAGACGATTTTTTAATAAAGTGTTAATTTTAAGTAGGTGTTAATTTCAAAAATTGTGATGAAAAGAAGATTATAAGAATTAGTTGTAAAAATTGAGGCAAGGTGGACACGTGATTCTAGCATAGGTTATAGCTGTTATCAACACCTTTTCTTATTCCAAAGATCGGCGGAAGGTCTCATTGCATCGAACTACGAATCCGATACTCAGCCGTTACGCTATGAATGCCTATACAAATAATTTTTAAAATCTTCTATTTAAACGTTGATTGTATGTAAGTTTGCATATATTAAGAT
>WYDF02105657.1:0-10514 GCA_009867245.2 Adranes taylori
TACCTTTGTGGTCTCTCATATATGATTCGCAATTTTCGATGATTGCTTGCTTAATTAAGAACAACTATTATAATTCATTTCTTAATAAAGGTTGTGACATTGCAACGATATCTATTCTCCCAATACGTTTATATATATTTAAATGTACATTACAAAATTTCATTCGCATTCTATACGAGTTATACAATATTCGAGGGCTATTCTCTTTTCCCTGAGCCTATCTAGTAGGCGGTGATATTTTTGTAACAAATTTTGTTTGATATTTCAATCTAGTTGTTTACAAGTTGTTTGCAAGTAACAGTTGTCAAATATACATGACTGTAAGTTACAAAAGTTTAAAGTAATCCTTTCGCCAATAAGAAATGGAAATGAACAAGGATAATTATCAGGCTGTGATTTTTTTACAATTTCAAGCGTGGCTTAAACTGTAAAGAACTTTTTGAGGAGATCAATCGAGTGCTTAGTGATAAGCCGTATTCGATACCATAAAGTGATGGTACAATGAATTTCAACTCGGTCGACTTTCCTTAAATGATAGTTTTCGAGCTCCTAATCCAAAAACGGCAGTTACAGAAAAAAATATTGATCTT
The DNA here is from genome assembly GCA_009867245.2 of Adranes taylori. Lineage (NCBI taxonomy): Eukaryota > Metazoa > Arthropoda > Insecta > Coleoptera > Staphylinidae > Adranes > Adranes taylori. The sequence continues at coordinate 591 of WYDF02105657.1, forward strand.
ATTCGAAACATGATTAAAGAGGACAAGCATATTACTGTCAGCAACATTCAAGCAACTTTAATGATTGGTGTGAAAGCAATTAACAGTATTTTACACAAACATTTGAAAGCCCGTAAGTTCTGTTCTCGGTAGGTTCCCCACAACTTGACTTCAGCTCAAAGAGAGGACCGTGTGAGATGGTGCCGATCTACACTAGATCGCTTTGACCGTCGATCATCTAATTTGGTATACAGCATCATTATAGGTGATGAAATATGAGAATACTGCTATGATCCCGAAACAATCGTTAGTTTGGGTCTTTGAGAATGAGTTTGCTCCAACAAAAGTTGTTCGTGAAAAAAACCGAAACAAAAAGATGGTCACCACTTTTTTTTTAATTACTGGGCAAGTTCCCAGTGTAGTACTGGAAGCTAGACGTACTGTTAATTCAGAATGGTACACTACAGTTTGTTTGCCTCAGGTTCTACAAAAGGTTCGCGAAAAACGTCCAAGAGGAAGGATTATCTTGCATCATGTTTATTTATGCTCGGGCTCACACTGCTGCTTGAATAAATAAGTATTTGAATACCCAAAACAAAGAAATAATGGGTCATTCGTCGTATATTCCAGACCTAGCATCTGATGATTTCTTCTTATTTCCGCTGCTAAAAGATAAATTACGGGGTTAACATTTTACATTGGCCGAAGAAGCGGTTGATGCCTTTATAAATGAAATAAACAAACTGCGGCTCGAAGATTGGAAAAAAATGTATTCAAGAGTGGTTTTCGCGGATGCAAAAATGCATTGACTGTAGAGGAGAACACGTTGAAATGAATGTAACCCTTTCAAAAAACCGAAAGTCAAAAAGATAAACAGTAGTTGTTACAGTTGGCTCAGGATAGCTTGCTGAAACTTACATCTGACAGCGACATAATAGCCAGATCATGGGCTGCCCAATTGACCCAGCCACTTCTCGATCAAATTGTTCGCTCAAAAGGTCAAAAATGTGATTCTATTCGAGGCGAGAATGAAAACCCTTCATCGCGACTCTGTCAAAATAAATCAATATTGCAACTGCTCAAGGGCAGGCATTTTTTTCCAGTTAAACTATAACGATTCGGAAAACAACACTTCTAGTTCATCGGGTGTAAAAACATCAGTGGATCGACATGATGAAGTTTCTGATAAAAATTGTACAAATGTAGCTGACCTTTTCTGCGAGAATGAATTTCCTTAAAATAATTTTTTTATATTAATATTATATTTCAGTTCTACTGATAGTTTTTATAACAAATTCTTTTATTTCTTAATTAAATTCTTTTACTTGTGAATAAAAAATAAATTTAAATGGTTAACTAAAGTTATTTTACTTACTGTAATATTTCATTTCAATGTAGAAATAATTGCTACAGTTCTCAATAAGTCTCAATTACTAAGCGTTCTGAGAGATGGCAGTGGAAAATTGCAAGTCCTGGAATGAACAGCCAGTAGCCAAGTATCGCAATGTACATGACAAACGTTGACATGGAGGTATAGGTTCCCTCATTGCAGTATGTTGTTTCTCAATGTACGGAGAAACCATTGACAGGAGCTCCATAAATATGTCATGATCCATTCGAAGGTAATTTTTGTAACCGACTGGCGAGTTCATATTATTTATTTATATTTATTTATTTACGGAATCTCCATTTGCAAGTATAAGTTATTACAAATATTTTAATGAATAAGAATTGAGTTAAGAAAAATACATACATTAAACAGATTATAGTATTATATATGATTATGCTTAAGTAGGTATGTTACCAAAAACTTCATGTTGAAAGAAAGTAAGTACAGAACACTACAAAGAATATATAACTTGGTTTATTAAATATTAATGTATTTAATAGTTGCCAAACATCAGCTCAATATCCCTGAACACTCAAGGGTAATACATATATCGGTTGTGGATCCATTATAATTTATCCATGTTCACGTTTATCCATTGCGTAACTCATTTATTATTGAATTTAAATTATTGATAAGTCCTCGAAATGGGATATCTACAATGTCTCTATTCATGTTCACTAGCTCATTACATAATCTAGACATTCTTTCAATTGGGTTATTGTGTCCATAATTAGTGTTATGAAAGGGAACCTCCATTGACATTATTGATCTTGTTTGACCAATATTTGTTTTGAGATTTATTTCTGCTAACATATTTGGGAAGTCAATCATCCTGTTCAGTAATTTAAACATAAACTTTGAATCTAAGATTTTTCTACGATTCTGGGTTATTTCGACGTTTAAATGATTAGCGACAAAGTCATGTTCCATTAATCTGATGTTAATATTGAGTCCCATTAAACTCTCTCAACTGCTAAGATGTACTTAGTGTAGTATAGTGATCATATGGTCCTCGCATATTCCAATCGCGATCTGGCCAGTGCACATTATAATTGTTTCATAGTACTTACTTCAAAGTTTCGGCCAAATCTGTTGATAAAGCCAAGCACTCTGAATGCCGACATTGTTATTTCTTCTATATGGGGTGCGAAAGTCATCTTTGTATCAGATATAACTCCCAAATCCTTTATTTCCTTCAGGTGCTGCAATCTGTTATTGCCAAGACTGTAATCTGGAATCAGTGCATTTAATGATCAGGTGCATTGCATAGCATTTTTCGACATTCAGTTATAGTAAGTTATCTTTGTATCATTTCATTTAGTTTGATAAGTCGGCTTGAAGTAAATATGCATCTTCAGCCTTATTTATTGATTTACATATCTTGTGGTCATCAGTAGGAATGACGAATGTTTAAAACAGTCCATAATGTCGTTAATAAAGATGTTGAATAAGATTGGGCCACTATGTGATCCCTGTGCAACTCTGGAATTCACATATATTGATTTAGACAAGGAATTACCTATTTTAACTTGTTGAATTCTATCATGTAAAAAGTTTTCAATAAATTTGAGTAACGGACCAACTATAACGGACCAAGTTTTAGAAGCAGTAAGTTGATATTCACTTTATCAAATGCTTTGCTGAAGTCTGTATATATTGCGTGGAATGTATGTCTATTTTCCATTGTATTAATTAAGTAGTTTTAATAGGCCAGCAAGTTAGTTACCGTGGAGCGCTTTTGTCTAAATCCATATTGCTCATCAATAAGCTTGTATTTCAAATACCAGTTCAGATGTTTAGTGATTAGACCATCTAATATCTTCAGAAGTGTAGACATTTTATTGATGCCTCTGTTATTTTTTATATTATGTTTATCGCCACTTTTATGAATTGGTTCAGTATAACTCGCCTTCCAACAATTAGGATATAATTCTGTTGGCAGGCTTTGGTTGAAAAGCAGTGACATGGACTTTGCAAGGGAAATGACGCAGTTTTTAATGAAATAATTTGGTAGTCATCCGGGTCGCTCCCATTACTTGTATTCAATTCTAACATGGCTGTAACAATTACATTCTCATTAAATTGAATTAGAGATAACGACTCAGACCAATAACTTTGATCTATCCTATTTGTATTGGTTAGTGTTTGATTTGAAATTGCCTTCGATTCCACTGTTTCAAAGACCGTAGTAAACTGGTCGTCGAAGAGATTAGCTATCACAAGAGCATCCCCTCCACGATGCAAGTTTAGAAACATATAGTTTGGTAAGTTATTGTCATTTGTAGTTTCTTTTATAAGTTTCCAAAATTCTGAAGGCTTATGGGTGAGTTGGTGTTCCCTGTTTTTATAGCATTTTATAGTTTTTATAGCATTGATTTGATATCTTTGAACATTGAGAGAGCAATTGCTTAAAATCAAGGAGGTCAACTAGATCTCCAGTCACTTTATATTTTTTGTGCGCGTGTTTCTTTTCTCGTACTCGTTTACGTAAATCACTAGAGAACCCTTTTGGAAATTTGCCTGATTTGAATACTTTCACAGTAATATTAGTATTAATTATTTGATATATCGTAGAATAAAATTTTTGAATGGCATCAGAAAGATCCTTAATCCCTAAGCATCCGACCAATTCATATATCAATTATTTCATTAATAATGTGATAATTTGCGTTTTTAAAATCATAGTATGTTCCATTAATCTGTAGTTTTTCTTTTGTATTGATTGGAATAGTGCAGCTAGAGCATGGATGATGCTGAGTAGCACCAAATATTTCATCTACTGTCAGGGTTATTACTATATTATTAGATCTTGAGAATACCAAATTTAAGTACACGTTCCTTGAATTGGATATTTCATTAATTTGATTTAATTTTAAGAAATTGAAAGAAATACTGTAAGAGAGTTTCGGCAGCTTGATTTTTTGAAGAAGCTATCATTTCCACATTGTCTTTTTTCTTCTATTTTGTGTCTGGTAAATTATAATCTCCAAACGATAGTATTTCTGATGTACTGTGATTGTCTAGAATTTCTTCCATTGGCAATAGTCCTCAACCAGCGTTATAGAAGCTTTAGGTGGTAAATAGACACATCCTAATAGTCATTTAACATTATTACACACTACTATAGCATAAATGTGTTCGACAATATCAATACTAGGTTTAATCCTATAAGAAGTGAAATTGTTTTTAATTATGATTAATACTCATATCCTTTTTCTTTCAAATTTGTACTTGAATTATGATCGCTACAGAAAACATTATAATTATCAGATGAGAATTCTCTAATATTAATATTAACTGTAGACCATGTTTCGCAAACTATAATTATGTCATATACACTACATTCAACTATTTCTTTAAATTTAGATACTTTAGTACTCATTTCACCGATATTATGATAGTAAATAGAGATATTCCTCACTAGTTTTTTTTTCGTTGATAAGAGTAATTTTTGGATTAGTTTCATGTAACGAATAATAAGATTATTCTCACCTTTTTGTCTTCTGTCAGTCATCTCTGCCTTTATTTGTCTAAAGTATGCCCTTTGCATTATTGTTTGATCCTGGCTCATTTTTAACTCTTTGAGTTTATATTTACTCTTCATAATTCTATGCGCCGTCTTAGTATCTTCAAATACTATTTTTAAAGGTAGGTTCTTGTCCGGAGTGCATTTACCCAATCTAATTGTTTTAAACTCCATAACATCAATACCCAGTTTCGAAAGTATATTTATTACTAAAGTTTTATCATCATCAATACATTCATTACTTACATTCTTTAAGGATTCTTTCTCATTGTAGATAATAATATTCCTTGACCGCTTTTCTCTATCTGCTAATTCTTCCATAATGCATTCAACATTGCAACTTATTTTATCCGCAGAATTAGACATTGAGCGAGACACCGATAGTATTTTCAATTTTTCCTTTATTTCATTCACGTCATTCAGTAATTGTGGTACCAATTTGAATCCTTTCTTAGACTCATTGCATATGAAATTCAGTGTTCTGTTTGGTACTTCCATGCACTTTAGTTCAATTGCACTTAATTTGATGCAGATTGGATGAATGCCAAGGTGACAGCTATCGCACTTTAATCTATAATCCACTTCTGCAAGGGAGTTCTTGCATGAGAGGCACGATTCCGTCCTAGATTATGTCCTTTCAATTTTATTATTGGAAGATGTAATCCTATATACCATCCCACCGTTAGAATTATATATAATTAAAACCCAATCTTCCAATAATAATTACCTTGCATGTATATTTCACTTCCCTCTCTTCTTCTTCTTCTTCTTCTTTGATTATAATGTGTGAACGTCGCTCTTTTTGCGAACCAACTTTTCACCCCAAATCTCGTTTTCCGTTTTTTCTTGCCACAAACCGAAGCTAGGATAGCTATTATCCTAGAAGAGGCTTGCGTTGCTATAACGCAAGCCTCTTCTTCGCTGTCCATAATGTGTTCCTTTAATGATTCATTGGTGACTGTTCAATATTTTCGTCTGTCATAAATGTATGAACGCTTATGGGCTATTGATATCAAAAATGGTGTGCTCATACATGTATGTCATGTAGGTATGAGCGTGAATACCCCGTTGTGACGCAAGCCACAGCGCAAGTACATCCAACCCACTTGGATATTCTTTCAACTTCCTGTGTGTTTCACGTGAATGATTTGTATTCATTTCCGTACGTTAATTATTTGTACATCCTTCGTTAATTAAATTTTGTTATTTCTTATAAAGATGTTTTAAATCTACTAAATGAGTACTAACTGTACATTGCATGAAATTGATCCTTTTATAGGTACAGGATAGAAAATGTAATATTGATTGAGCACGGCAATCATTACATATTAAATTATTCGTTAACAACGTAATAGTTGAAGTCATACCAGGCTTGCCTGGCGATCCACAGTAATGGTGAAACGGAGTGCTTTTTATCATGTTAGTATTGATGTCAACTTGGCAACAATAAAAATTTATTTAGCTTCATATCACATAGTAAGTCAAATCTTCATGTGATACGAATATAGCTATTAATGTAATTTGAGAATAGGCTGATGTCACTTAAATTTTTTATAAGTACTTGAGGTCTCATTTAATTAATTTTAATTGAGATTCAGTACATGACGTAAAACTTATAATGATAAATATTTATTTTGACACGAGATGTTACCGACATGTGACATGAAATTCTTCACAGATTTGTGTTCATTCTCTAGTAGGGTTCCGTGGAACTGACTGTAGAGGCCTCATACCATTACCACCGTTACTGACTTTCCTCGAGTGACCAGAAATTACTTGACCAGTGCTTGCATCCTCGTTCTCAAAACTCTCGGAAAGTGAATAATATCTTGCTGAATCTGGTTGTTCCCGGAGAAAATTATGAACGACACAAACTAACACTGTATCAACTATAATATTCTCCACTTAAATGTCTATCGGTTTACGAAAGCATCTATGCACAGATGTCAGGAACCCAAACGCATTTTCAACCGAAAGTCTAGTTAAATATGCTTTTCGATGAGTCTCTATGCAGGTTGGTGGTAAATGGTTTCAGAAGATGTGGCCCCAAATAAAAGCGTCATCAGCAACTAAAACGTATGACCCGCTTAATGCAGGACTTGGTAGAGCTTCATTTTTGTGTAAATTCAAGCTTTTGTTTTGAATTTTTTGGTAAACAGAGGTATTTCTAGATACTCCACCGTCAGAAATTTGCCCTTGACACCCAATATTGGCCCATATAAGTTACATAGAGTCAACAATGGCGAGCAAAACTATGCTATAAGTGCCCTTGTAATTGTAGTATACGGACACTGTGTTATAAGCTTTTTGTGTAATTATTTGTTTCCTATCACGAACCCCGACATAGTGAGGGAAATTCCATCGCATCTTGTAATCTTCCGCAATTAGCTTTCATTATGGTTCAGTTGTCTGAAGCACTGAAAAAGGGAATGAAATTATCAAAATCTATTTAAAAAAATACCAAACTTTTTCATAATGGGAAATCCTTTTTGTTTCAGGATTCGCCTACTAATAAAGTAATTGATCATTCTCAGGTAAGCTTCCCATCAGGAAGAAAAACTCATAATTTCGTGAAACCAATAAGCAACAAAATAAATACGAAAAGAACAGCAGCAAAAGGTAATTGAGAAGAGGAAGCGTACTAATTGATGAAGTAACAAAAACTACATATTCTTGGGCAAATCGTAGCCATTAAAATTAAGAAATTGAACCCCGACAATTAAGCAATTGCTCAAAATCGCATCAACCATTTTTTCTTTGGTTTGGAAATGGAAGCGTTGAATTGTAATTACTTTTCTCCATGGCCCACTAACCAAAGTATTTCAAGCCTCTCTTTGTCCGTTCATTTACTCAGCAGTAATAGCGATGACTATTTAGTATCCACAAATCTTGATCATATCAATACTACACACATCTCTTCTCCGGATCCAACTAGTCATGAACTATGTGATGAGATATTGAGCGAATTATTATGTTTTAAGAGACAGTAAACATCAAACGTCATCAAGACATATTAAAAGCAGAGTGAAACCTCAGGAATATTTTTATTTTCATTTTAAAACATAACAGCTTACCTTGACGTAGTCCATTAGTGGTTCTATTATGATCTTTAAAACGTATGGGAGCATTTTATATATGATCTGCTTAGAGACTTTGAATAAATATAACAAACATGTTAGTGAGTTGTTGGAAGCCAGAAATCTGAGTGTCATTGCCAGCCTCATTACAGGAGGAATATGACCTCGAATGTGGGTGCTTTTTGAAACAACGGTTCAATCATTCTCAACAATTTGAAAGAGTTCATTTCTGACATCCGAGTAAAGTTATTAAACAACTCGCTTTCAATCTGAAGATCTTTAAGCAGACCAACATTTGATTTAAGAGTTACTTTGTCCACATTGTTCGCTTTTGTCTTTCTTGTCGCCAACTTTTTAAAATGAAGAATCCTGCACTTATAGTAGCAAATAACGACGCGCCATCCATCTTCCTGTTGATGAAAATGCTCACTCACTGTTCTGAAGAAGTTTGGATAGCTAATTGTATGGCCTTTGCGCAATGCGCTTAGCGCAAGTTGAAGAGGAAATCGCATGAATGTGGACATGGGTCATTCGATATAATTAATATAAAAATAACAACAAAACAAGACTAGTGGTGACACCTGCCCGATGATGTAATAACCATGTGCAGACGGTAAACTTGGTAACCACATACTTGTTTATAAGTTACCTATCGTAGATTAATATTACATATGTATAACACATATAGAAACTGTTTGTTCTTTGAATCCACAATCCCGCTTAGTTTAGTGCAATCGGAAATGTCGGTTACAATCGCCGAGTGGGATTCAAAGACACACATGATCATATTAATATTCAGTCATTAAGTATGCCGAATGGCTCATGAAATATCACACTTACGGTATTTAGCCGAAAAACGATATATTTTGTTTTACTGCGTAGTGCCAAAGACTCTTTAAGGCTTAAAAATAAGAAAGACTCTTTCAAGTCTTTAAAGATAGTTGGACTGAATAGAATGGATTTTACTTACCATATTTGGTATCCGGATACCTATATTTTAATGGTAAAATTCGACATAAATCTTTATCAAAAATGTGAATGACACTGGAATTTGTATAATACGGTGGCGGAAATAACGAGCCTTCACTTCCTTTAAGATCCGAACATGGACTTTCTGACCAATATGGAAGTTTATCAACGCCATTCATTTTTTCCATCAATCCGAAATCCTCCATGCTTGTTTCTCCCGTGAAGATAGTTTGTACTTCTTGAAGAGTACCATTTCTCTGTAATAATAATGCAAAAAAAATTCCAGATTCATAAGCATGCACAATATTTAAAATCTCATATTATACGAAATTAGATTTTTTTTTTAAATTAGAGGTGTTTGTTGAAGCGTAGTAAAAGTAAGACCATAGTTGCAAAAGTGGAGTAGTACTTTGCAACTATAATTTTGGAAAGGTCAATATTGCATTTGTTTATAATTTGTTATAGTTGCTTTTAATATATTTGCGTTAAATATTTTGCTTATTGTGCTATTCTTCTCATTAGCGATTTAGTTTTGTTGTACTAACTCGCCTCTGTCTATTACTACAAACGACTCTATTTTATTAAACGTGTTTAAGATACTAGTGTTTAGCTAATTAATGAAATCCGTAGTAAAAAAGTTTTATTTTGAGTAAGTTAATTAAAAAATAATAAATAATATTTTTCATAAATATTAAATATTATTTTTTCGAGTGCTGAACAACTAAAATTAAAAGTGAATGCAATCTTTCACAATCTGCATGTAGCCCAAAGCATTCACAATTACGATATATTCTAAAGTCATCATCATCATCATCAAACAGCCGTTCGCGTCCACTGCTGGACATAAGCCTCCCTTAATGTCTGCCACCGCTTTCGGTCTTGTGCGTCCTGTATCCAGTTTCCCAGGATTCTCTTAATATCGTCCGTCCATCTTGTTGGTGGTCTGCCTCTGTTTCTATAGGCTTAGTGCCTTGGTCTCCACT
>WYDF02105668.1:0-10514 GCA_009867245.2 Adranes taylori
ACTCAGTTGGATCCGAAACTCGAGTCACAAAGTAAGTGATATATTATAGCACTTACGACGTTTTTCACATATATAAAAATATATATATATATATATATATAAAAATCGAGCTAATTCGTGGTTTTTCTAATGAAGAGAGTCATCCTAAGTACTTTTGCATGATAACTGAATTCAAACGATATGTCATTGATACAGGATTTGATACCTGCCGATTATAATATTACACTAGGTGACTAGGTATCGCAATAAAAACTTTATTTTGTGGCGACAAGCATTAATTTTTTTATGTTTGCCTTAAATTATACGGTTTATTGTCCTTCGTATTTATAATAAATGATATGACTTTAATCGCGTTCGTTAAATGACTGACATCGTTTGAATTTAATTATAATGCAAAAGTAATTAGGACTATTCTCTTCAAAAAAAGAAGCACAAAGATAAAATTTTAGCAAACTAGAGGTGCTGTTCGGATGCATTAATAGTGATGCTGATCGGATTAAATTAGCATGGCGCGGGTTCGGTGCTGATGACTATGATGAAGGAATCGTCCAGCCAGTGATTTGGATCGGACATGTGAAATTACGTCATCGATTGAGATGAACGGAGGGTATGTTGCAAGCGAATGAAGCCGATGTGGTTGCTGAAGGCGAATTTGATGCCAGGCTTGACGACGTCGACCCGTTGTTGACGTTGATTTTTTGATAAGGTTAACTTGTTGATGAGATTGACTCGTTGATCGTGGCTCCTCCATTAGTTTCTTTTGGCATCGGCCTTCTCTTGCTTGTATCGAAGACAATATTAGTGGGCGAGGGAGTCACAAAACATATTAGTGCAAAAAAAAAACAAAACAAGTGAAAATGGGACGAATCAAGAGATTCTGCTGAAGAGTAAGGATGTGATATTTGAAGCGTAGCGAAATACTTAGCTGAGATACATAGCAGCTAAGTATTTCGCTACGCTGCTATGTATCGTAGCGAAATACGTATCGTAGCGAGATACATAAATTTGATTTCGTAGTTGATTTTTTTGAAAGATGATTTTAAAAGTGATTAAAGTAATATCGATTTTAACGTTACGTTGAACGCACCAACCCTATGGCCGCGATAAACGGTTTCTGACCAAAGGAGACACTTTTAATTCTAAATTATATCTCTGCGAAATGCGAAAATTTTGCAGAAGTGACTCAACTGCTCCATATTGGGCTCTATGAGCATGTGTCTCATATTAGGCTGGCAGAGACTTTTATAAGGAAATCTTAAAGTCCCTATGTATTGAAAGGTGATGACAACTTGACATGGCTGGGAGCTCAAAATCGTAATGTTTTCTTTCCAGTATATAAGAAAGTTCGTTAAGCCATTAAAACTGTCCTTGACATATATAGAGCTTTATATGAACAAATCACCTGACTCAAAAACACAACTAGAATATACATATATGCGTAATTTTAGTTGGCCAGTGTATATTTATGTGTATCAATGTTTGAAAATTTGCAACGCATTCTTAAACACGTGTTAGGAACTATAAACTATTTCGTTTGCATTAGACAATAATGACTTATTTTGAGTCGAAATCATCTCTCAAAACGCAGGTGATATTTCTATCATCCCTTTATGTAAGCGTGAAAGTTCTCCTAGGTTATACACCACATAAATTTCTTATTTATTAATTACTGATTAACTTATTTATCTAAGTTCTATTAAATCAAAATAATGTCAGCTACATTTTCTTGCCAGATATGCGTTAAAATACCTTACAAGAAGACCAACAATAAGTAGTTCATATGAAAAAATTATTCATAATTTAATTTGTATTTGGTGTACAAATTATAGAATACAAATTAGCTACTGGCTGAAAGCTTACGCAAAGTTCAAACATAATATTCTTCGCAAACCGTTGACGTGTTCAGTTCTATTAAACTTGTTTATTTCATTTGAGTTGTTTGACTACGCAAGGCATCTGAATATCTTGTTATCATCGTACATGATACGAATTTTTAAACAACTTATTCTGAAAGCTAGACAAGTCAATATATTTAACTTATTTATATTTTGATATTTGGTTTTAGTTTACTTGCTGAGAATAATGTGTCGCGTCAACACTAATAAAAGTAAAGAAATAAATAAACAATGAATAAAAGTCAATAGGGATCCAAATACTCCATTAAATTGAAATTGGCTAATTCAAATATGAGTTATTAGTTGACATCTTTCAAGGCAACAGTCGCCCATTAGAACTACAAGTTCATTAGAACTACAAAGTTTGTGGCTTACAAAAGATCCTGTAACGACAGAGATACTGTAACAAGAGAGATACTGTAAAGTTACCTGAAAAACTTTCCACCTGTCTTATCAACTTTTGATCAAGCACAACATGATGCTAAAACATCTTATTAATATTCGTAAAGATTATGTTATATGTGGAGCATTTTTAACCCATTTTCATCCCAAGAAATTATTTTTGTAAAAAAAATTTTTTTGTATTGTATTATTTGGTTGAAAATGTGACTAAACAAAAGAATTTAAAAAAAATAAGAAAAAGGTCAATTGTTCTGAAATACGGATGTGTACTCAAATGACTACAGTGGGCAGATTAGGTATCAAAATTTATTAAAGACTTAAATGCTTTTATTATGAATAGCGAACTATCTACTATATGTGAAATAGTTAGTATAAAACATTCTCGCTCTGAACACAATGTTGTTCTACATTTTATACACTCCCAACGTGACATATTCGGCATCATAATTGCTGTGGAAGTTTTTGTGAAAATGTCTTCCTTCACTTGTCATTAGACTCGTTGGCGTCGAACCAGATGCGCGTTTCCTGGTGTAGGTAGATTTGTGAGTAAACAGCGGCCACTACCACTTATCGCCACGTATGCTAATTATGTATGTATTCACAACTTCTTCAAAAAGATCAACACCTCCCATTCAAGCATTATAGAAATCAAACTGTTTCGGTAGAGGCACATCAATCTTTTCTTTAGCAGTGGAACACCAACGTGTTACTTTTGAAAATGGTATAAGTGAATCGCAGTTGGATGACAAGATAACATTATCGTATTGCCATTTTACAAACAATAACTGACTTGTTTGGTCGAAACGATATTCCATATAACCACGACTCTTTTTGTTTCATTTCTTTGGAAGGCATCAAAGGGCGCTTTTTTATTCAATTTTTTCTTGCACTACCTGTTGCTGGAAATCCTTCCTCTTTCAAAGTTTACATCAAATTGTAGCTTGTGAAATAATTATCGAAGAATATTTCATGATCCGAAGGCATAGCAACGATTTCCAATATATTCAAGACGACTTATGTTCCTAAAGACAGAGCACTGTCTGTACACCAGGTTTTGCGATGCAATATGTATCGAATTTATAACATACCCGTTTGAACTACAAAGCATCCAATCTTTGTAGCTAAATCTCACTGGTTTGTCCCGTATGAATTGTTTAGCAGAGTGGAAATAGTTGATCATTGCTTCATCGATTGAGGGATTTTTATGAAGTAAGCCAAACTGTTGAAAGTTTTTATTTAGTTTATCCATCAGCGGTCGTAATTTATACATTCTATCATTTCGATCCTATTGTAAATTATGGGTTAAAGATATTTCTTGGACATAGAATTGGCCACTAGAAGAACTTGGAGATCTTCATCTAAACTCCAATAGAGGCGCTCTTTTGGTAGTTTATGGTATCCACTTAAAAGAAGAATGGCAATAAAAGTTTTAATTTCTTCTTTAGTTACTTGAAATATATGATTATTGTTTCGAGTCGGATACAAGTTGTTTGTTATGTAATAATAGTAATTATTTCTTCATCTATAAATCTTTCAACTGGAGTTTCATTCTTATTTGGTCCTGCACATTCTTCACGCGATTGATATGGCCACTAGTTACAGGGATGCCAAGTCTTAAGTTCTCTTCATGCCAATATTTTAAGTTATCTTGGCAGTCACATGACGAGTATTACGAGAAGCCAGTAAACTTTCCCTTATTGTTGCTACAGAAAAATTATTCTCCTCATCACTCTCTGACTCGCAATTTGAATAGTAAACCCCAATTTCCCTTGGGCATCATTGGGAAGATAATGAACCAAAGGTCATCATCATCATCATCATCATCAATATCCTCACTTTCCGTTTAGAAATCAATTTCCGTTTAGAAAGCAACTACGGATGGAATTATAACTACGAATATATCATGGAGATCAGAATTTGCTACAACGTTGGCAGCTAACCCAAATTCTTGTAACGCTTTCCATCAAATTTTTAAGGCCTCATTGGTTCTAATTGGTCGAAATCCATTTTTTGGCGAGGCTAAACAGAAGAGAGAAAAATAATGTACTGACTCGATATAAACCCACTCATATCTCATATCAGTCATATCAGTATCAGTATCACTCATATCAGTATAGACACTTTCTGCACGTCTGTTAAGCCCGTAATGAAATACATTTTATAAATTATGAAAAAACTGGTTTATTATTTACTTCTGTCGAACACAAAGAAGACACAATACAAAAACATATCCAATAAATACAACAAATAAGCACTGGAGTTAGCACATGACAATTTAGGTTATGTTTACCTAAGAAAGAGAGCATAAAGTGTGTTTTACATTTGTCTATTTTTCCTTCAATTTTAAGTACTTAGCCTAGTACTTGGCTGCCTTTAAAATAGAACATGTTCTATTTTTCTTCAATTTTTTAGTGAATTTTGGAGATATTTCCGAGTTTAGGTTTATTACGAACATATGTTATAATCTATGTAGGTTGGTTAACCTGCCTATTTTAGGTCAAATCAGGTAAAATATAGTTATCAGCACTCAATTGAGTTTATGCTATTTATTTATTTTATAAATGGTTTTATATGTGTTTGTATGTATTTTCGGGCCCCCAAAATATTGCGAAGATTGAGGCAGTGACCCCTCTTGCCCCCTCCCCCACCACTCTGATAGGGCTTGAACGTTATTCTATGGGTTATTCAAGAGACCTAAAATTTTGACTAAGTCTTCTGAATTTGTTGCTAATACAATTTTTCTAAATTTTCTAATTAGTTAAAATTCAAAGCTCCGGTAAAAATTTGGTCAACCATTTCATCTAAATATTGAGATTGTGGAGATTATATTCATTTAAATATACCTTATTCGTAGTTATATCATTAAGTTTTCTGCTTCCTTATCTTAAATATTCTGGAAATGTATCTTTTTACATCTCTAAAACATGTATAAAACAGTAAACTTACATGATACATTTATGAATCAACTGTGCTTCTATAAATGATATTTTTTAATACCAAATTGGATGCGAGAAGATAGTAACGTAAATAATTTATATTCTTATAAGGCATGTGAGCAACAATTATTAAAACCATAATAGAAAATGCAACTCATACCCTCAACAAGATACTGGTCTTAAATTAAATAGGCTGAACGATATACCCATGCTTTTAACGAAATGTAATCTACAATCAGGAAATATTGTACATAATATATAAGAAATACTTTTAACACCTATGGGAACCTTCTACTCGTATTTAATTAGTTTGAAAAATTAACGAGTGTTCTAATAAAACATGACAAATAAGTGTTTTGTAGGAAAAAATAATAGTAACAGATATTAAGCTACAAGTATGTAAATACTTAATCGGATGTTATCACTAAATATTGTGACGTACTCTACTAATATCTTAACGGAACTCCCACAAGCGAAGCTGCTAATGGGGAGCTTTAACGACTCTTAACAGCTGGCGCAAATAAATATCTTACTTAGAATAGAACTAAACTGCCTTCGAAAATATCCCTCGAGCCAGGTGATTTTTACGTAAGACCGCACGCTGGAAATTATGTTCTTGTCCATCCGATCCTCAGTAACTTAGTGAGGGCGCAGATATACTTAAGTTTTCTGAGTTGTTCAGATGTTCAAGATCTTGCGGGGCAGCTATAACGAACTAATGCTAATAAGTGAAACAGCATTAAAGATTTAACAAAACCGTCTATTGTTCTTTTAGACAAAACAGAGAAAGAAAATATACATTCTATTAAATATCAGTAATACGACGGTGCAAATGCATGATAATAAAACAAAAAAAAACCGGCGCATTTCATATAGTGGCGGTGCATATAAAGCAATATGTAAATGCGGTGATAAAATAACAACACCCTAGGAATTAAAATAAGGAAAGTGTGTACAGACTATCAAGGATACAGCGGGGGTAATTTCAATACCCACAACAACGGGAAGCCGGCGGTAAGTTTAAGCACACATATGAATAACAAGAAGTTCGTCAGTAACTGCCGTGAGTCGTAACGTCGTGAGTAACTGCCGTCACAAAGTCATGTGACTACCATTGCGGAGAACGGCACAGTCAGAGATATTACTCTAGTGCGGTGTAAGGAAAATAAAGAATTGCTACAACACGTAACGTCGTGAATACACTGCCGTCACGAAGTCATGTGAGTACCATTGACTGAGGACGGTACAGTCAGCGGTGTCACTCTAGTGCGGGAAAGGAAAAGGAAAGGTGTAAGAAGTAAAGCTACTCAACTCATGCAATGCAATGAAACAATGTAAGCTACATAATCTTGTTTACCAAAACGCTTAACTGCGGATGACTTAATGCTGGCTGGTATGACTTGTGTGGCTGGCTGTCTGCTAGACTCTTCCAGGAACTCTTCACCCAATAGCGGTGCTCACTGTTGACTGGCTTCGACGAGGCGAAAGCAGGAACTGATTTAGAACGCATAAAACGCGCTTATTTATAGACCAGGAGACACGCTCATGCCTTATTGCCCATTACGTGACATATGGGGCAAGCATTCATTGCTTTGTGTCGTAACATGGGTCTCTATGCAAATCAATATACACACAGAAGCTTAAACACAGCCTCATAGCCGTGTACAAAATCCTGATAACAGAAAGACATAGGAATACCACACATGAGTGCGTGGAATAGCAAGCCACCAGCCTTTTGCACCACTTACATTCTATGTATCTACATTTATTTACGTACGCGCGTTATTCCCACTTTATTTATTAGAAACAGGTAATCTCTCTCCAACCTACATTCTTAGATAGGCGACCAAATATTCCTCACTTCTATATTCGCGCAATGTGTTTATTTCATAATATGTTGTAGCGGATAGAGACAGCACAACAATCTTTGTTTACACTTTAAATCGAAATAAATAATTCTTAACGAATATAAATGCGTTGAAATAATGTTATTTATGGGAAATTGTATTTTTATTACTAGCTGGATTAATATTTAATTATCTACTCTTTATTTTGAATATACAAAGAAAAATATCTAATAATGATTACTTATTGATAAGCACATAATATATTCTCAGTTATAAATATTCACGAACAGACAGACCATTTCATCCATACATATATTTCTTATATAGGGTTTCCACATCGCAACAGTCATATTGATTTATTCATTGGTTTTGACGCAAACCTAAGAGACTTATTATAATTAATTTGTTTTAATAGTGACAGTCACTGTTACAGTGTGTCATATTATGTCATACTACAAATTAAAGAAATCCTAATAGTCATAATAGTTGCTAGATTCTAATAAAGTTTTACTTATATCTAAAAGTGTTATTTTTCTGGGAATTAGTTAAATACGCATGGTACAATCATTAAGCCACATTTCCATCTAATTTAGAAATACTTTCCACAGAACAATTAAAATACACCTATTGACATCATAATCACTGACATTATATAATTTACAAAATATATTAGCAGAAAAAAGGAGGTTTCCGGTCCAATCAATGACCTTGATATCGATTTGGTTCGATTAAATTTTAATCCAGGTCCTGTGCTCACATCTCCAATCGGTTTTAATGGCTTGTGCATTTCAAGCAACATATTACTATAACACCTCCATTCCAATCCTGTGTGACATTTCTAATTATCCATTGTTTGTGTACGATTTTATTTTGGGTCGCTTATATAAGAGCCTATTTTGGTAAAATACAGCCAGCAAACAATCGGTTAAGGTATGTTCCAAGTTTGTTTGTAGAACATTCTAAAGAAGAGCGTTATTGAATATGTAAAGAAGAACGAAAAACCTACCTCGTAGGCGTAAAGTTAGTCACACTCAATAACTTGCTTAGAGTACTGCTGCACACTAACACGCAGTATGTCTCTCTAGCTCCCCCCCCCTCACAAATCGGTTCACTGTTGCTTGTATTTGTCGATTTAGTCTGGCCTTTGTCTTCCACGTCTCATACCCGTAGAAGAATATTGATGTTACATTCGACTCCAGCAATCACAATTTGTCTTTGATCCTCCATATCGGCGCAGCTAGGCGAAAACTGCTGTCGCATTCTTTATTCGATGGGAATATCTTCATCTGTTCCCCAGAATTTTAAATTACGCTTCCTAGATAGCAGAAGCTTTCGAATAGTTTTTCCGTAGGGAAGGATTGCGTCATTCTTGGTGGGGTTAATTTGTAGCTCTTTTGTTTTTGATCTGTTGATCTTGAGGACAATTTTCGCTGCTTCAATTTCTAAGGTGTCCAGTTTGGTCTGCATATCTCGGTGCGTTTGGGTCAGGAGACAGAAATCGTCTTGAAAGTCCATTCTTCTTATCTCCCTATAAGTCCCCAATGGATTCCCTTAGCTCCGTCGGCCATTACTTTCCGCATTATTTGGTCCAGTGCTACTATGAATAGGATAGGCGAGAGTAAACAACCTTGCTGTACTCTAGTTTTTATATCGAGTGCATCAGAAAGTTCTCCCTCCCGAAGCACTTGTTCTTTGTATCCACTTTGCATTGCCTTAATTAGACGCAATATTTTTCTGGAACTCCGAAATTTCCTAGCGCTGACCACAGATTTCTGTCTATGCTATCAAAGGCCTTTTCAAAATCGACAAACGTCAGATATCCGCCCGACTGATATTGAAGCGTTTGCTCCACTATGATTCTTAGGGTGCTGATTTGGTCTGCACAGTAGCTGTTCTCTCTGAACCCAGCTTGCTCCTTTCTTATTCCTTTTTTTTTCGAATTGCTCCTTTTGAACGTCCTTACCAACTTTGAATTCACGAGCCCGAAAAATGCTTAACGTTGTGATCATACAGTTTTTTAAAATTATCAGGTGATTAGGTATACCCATCTCTATTAAAACCTTCCATACAAAACTCCACCTTACAGTGTTGGATGTGTAAGATTAGACTAAAAAGCAGAAAATGGCAGGAACATTTTATTCGTATAATTTATTTATCATCTGTCGAACGTTCAGTAATTGATGGCCTGATCCTCTTCCAGAAATAAAGCCTGCCTGTCTGCAGTGTAATATTTTGAAGCGATTCCACAATTGTGCTCTCGTGGATACAAACTGCTCCTCTCAATCAATTGGAGAATTTCGTAAACTGTTCTCTGAGATCATCTTGGGATTTATTCTCAAGTATTCCATTTTGATAGATGATTTCATCCAGCTAAGGATTTAAATTACGGAAATTTAAATAATATTTAAACTTTTATCCAGAATTGTTCCATTGTTAGCAACAGTAGAATATATTGTATCTGTAACTTCTGTGCCGTTATTTCTATACTACATATCACACGTAAATGTTCAGATTGCGATTGCGTCAATAGTTTTTGCTTGTCAAAATATTGATGAGAAAAGTCCTAGTTTCATGATTAAAGCCATTCACCTTGAGCTAGTTTCTGATCTTACGAAAGAAAACTTTATTGCCACAATTCCCGGTTTATTGCAATAGAGGTCATATATAGCGCCTACAGGTCTCACCTAGAGGTCGGCCAGGAATAATATATAGCACAATATATAGCGATAATGCTAACAATTGTGTTGGTGCACGCAATAAGCTTGCTGTTCTTGGATAATTGTTCGAACAACTAAAAGAGTCTTTCTCTCTGGTTTCGACAATCTTAAATATCTATAGCAATTCATTTCTTCTAACTCGCCACACATGGGTGGTCTATGAGAGTCAGGAATGAGAAGAGGTAACACTTGAAAAGAGTCATGGACAACCATTTGTTTACTTTTAAAAAGTTAACCATACTCTTTTTCCAAATCGAAGCAGTTGTGAATTCTAGTGTCAAACTTACCTAGCGATTTGGAATTTGTAACTCCAGTACATTCCCTTCTGGGCCGTGTTGGAAGCTCGGTCGTCGACGTAACATTGAACCATATGCCAGCAGGTAGGTTAAACGCTTACCAACGTCTTCTGCCGTTACGATAATACTTAGAGCCGTTGGCATCGAGATTATATTGGAGAACAACCAATGGCGTAAATCGCTCGTGTAGCAACTCATCATGTTAGGCCGACTGATATAGTGTGTGTTATTTCTGTGAAGACTGCAAAGGGACTTATCAAGAGCGCAGTTGCAACATTCGGTCGCTTGCTCGTAGAATCGGCCTTTAACCGATTAAATTTTGGCTCACTTTCACGCGGCTAACGTAACTTCTATTGATACAATTAGAAAAGTCGTATTAAGAAAATTAAATTGTTACTATTACATTCACTTTAGATTGCAT
>WYDF02105679.1:0-10513 GCA_009867245.2 Adranes taylori
ATCAGATCAAATCAGATCAAATCAGATCAAATCAGATCAAATCAAATCAGATCAAATCAGATCAAATCAGATCAAATAAGATCAAATCGGTTCAAATCAGATCAAATTAGATCAAATCAGTTCAATTCACGCTCAGAACTTATCAAATCTTCGTCAGCATAACGAAGATTTGATATTTTCTTCCCTCCTATTGCAACTCCTCCATTCCAATCTTGTGGCTTTTCTTATGATCCACAAACAGCCCATATGGTTTTTTAAATAATTCAAAATTGCTCCAAAACCAATTATTCTAAAAGCTTGAGACTTCGTAGCCATAGAGATAGCTGAGGTGTTTACATAGAATCTGACATAATCTTACTTGAATTCCAAAAATAGATGTATTAGTTCAACTACGTCCAAATTCAATATAATTTATTAGATTATTAGAGAAATTGTTATTAAATCAATTTTACCTTAACGACAGATAAGCCTTGTCGATCATTTTGTACTCTTTGGCAACAACTTTCGACAAAATGTAATAATTGCGCGCCTTGTTGATACGACTGAGGGCAACTTCTTTCATGCGATCATAAACTTCCGGATAAAATGCTTTCATCATATAGAAATCGGAGCGACTCAATGAAATATATTCGCAGAATCTATGACAAGCCACGTTTACAGATGATTTATAGCCCAAAAAGAGGGCTAGTTCACCAAATATAGTGCCACCTAAAAATCCAATCATAGAGATAATATTAACCGAGATAAAAAAATTGGAATAGAAAATTTTGTAGATTACTTCCGCAGGACATGAGAGGCACATTGCCCAAAG
Organism: Adranes taylori; assembly: GCA_009867245.2. Lineage (NCBI taxonomy): Eukaryota > Metazoa > Arthropoda > Insecta > Coleoptera > Staphylinidae > Adranes > Adranes taylori. The sequence goes on from WYDF02105679.1 coordinate 812, forward strand.
AATCAGAAGACAATATGTGAACTGTTCCGCTAACAATATATACCATTTTTGACTTGTATTCACCACGTCTAAATAGCAATTCTCCATCCTTCAAATAAGAGAATTTCATTTTCAAAGAAATGTATCGTAGAACATGTATCTTTTCTTTTCGAAATAACATTGAGTGTTTGAATGCATCCCATGCAACTTCTAAATGAAATTCTCTAATTAAACATTCTGAAATGAAGATATAAATTTAATTTGAAATATGTTCAGATTGTTCACATATTTTTTCTTCGTAAATTTGAAAGAAAGTATTCTCTGTGGGGTTGCCAGACCCCAATCAGACCCCTCCCCAGATATGGGTGGTACCGAGGAAATGAAATACTCGGAGTGGACGATCAAATACTCGGAGTGGCAAACCCATAGAATAAGGCAGCAGTTCCTCCAATACCGAGCTGGGGGCTTGAAGAATTCTTCACCAGCTTCTACACTGCGGTGCAGAAAGAAACGGAAGCTCTACTACACTAATTTTTCCAAATGGATAACATAATCGAAGAAATGGCGTTCAGTTCGAGGCACCCCTTAAGTGAGGATAGGTGTGAAAAATCCCCCCGCATACAAAATATCAAATATTCAATAAAATAACCAACATTGCTACATGGAACGTGCGTACTCTCTAGACGTCGGGCAAACTGGATAACCTGGATTAGGAAATGCACCGGCCACAGATAAAATACTGGGCTTGAGCGAAATACGATGGCCCGGTGCCGGAACAGTAAAAACAGAACATGGAGTCCTCTAATACTCGGGGAGCGACGATGAGTGCCGTCGCAACCTAGTTGTCATGATTATTTCTTTGGACCTGGAGAAGTAGATCATAGAGTTCTTCCCTGCATCATAGACTTCCTCCCCAATCATAGACTTATTCCCTGTAAACATATACTTCGAGCAGCAATTAGATAGACAATGTGATACAAGATGTCACAAAAAATTGGAAGAGGCTATGTAAACTATGAAGAAGGGTGAAATAACAATTGTCATAGAAGGTTCCAGTGCTACGGTTGGAGCTGGGGCCGAGTGGATGCTTTGAGCCAGGGGAGATCGTCTTATGTCGTTCTGCACTGAACAACATCTATCCATCGTTAACACCTTCTTTAAGTTGCATCTCCACCGGCTGTATACATGGACATCTTCAGCCGGCTGTTTAGATCACCGAGTTAGAAACCAAATCGATTACGTTCTTAAATCAGAACCCAGAACGACAGTCAAATGAGCCAAAAGATTCCCCGGTGCTGACGTATATAGCGATCACTACCCAGTTGTGGTAGATTCGTTAATTTGGCCAATCCTTGGCCAATCTCACTTAGAATGTCATTTAGTCTACATTCATAGAACTCTGAAATGTGTACATTATATAGAGGATTTTCAAATTAGTTTAAACTAGTCAGTGTGGTGCAGTAAGCATAGTCGTTAAACAATGACGGTAAATAAGCTAACCCAAAGAGAGACGCATTCTGATTCCACTCACATCAGAAATTGATTCTTATGAAAACATTTTACTTACCGGGAATTACATTTCTAACAGTTCTTGATGCTGTCTTGCTCTCCCATTTATTAATATTGGAATGTAGATAATCATTTAAGTATTTCAAAACCATTTCATCTGTTATACGCCATTTCTTACCCATTGTACGTTTCATAGCGCCCAATTCCTTTAAATGTGATCGGGTTTTATTGACAAACACAAATTTGGACTTATAAATCTCGACGAAACATATTGATAATTCAGCAATCACGCATAGTTTGTACAAATAACAGAAAAGTGTAAATAAGTACACAATATTGGATAAATGATAACCAGTTCCTGAAAAATAAACAAATAAAAAAATGAAAGCAAATTAGTAAATAAATTTCTACTAAATTGAATTAAAGATATATAGCACCATATTGCCGCGTAGTGAAAGTACAAGGGATTATTTAATTTGCACAGCTAGTTGGAAACCGTAATTATAATTAGAATATAAAAAAGAAGTATACTGATGTTGGCAAACTTAAACACCTCAAAATTTGCGTACTCGTGAGACGAGTTTTCGGAGGAGAGTAAATTCACATCCGGCCCCTTCAACTTGGCTTAGCAAGACGATACCCCCTAATACTTCCCCTATCGCGCTATTGACACTTACGTCAGCTATCATCGAACCTCATTGCTCCAGCAGCATCAAATTTGATAATCTTGCCATCCCCTCCTGCTTCTATAAAAGGAAAATCGATAACCGGATTACGATATGTGCCAATTTTAGCACTAAATGTTCCCAACCACAGGCAGACGACAAATAGTAGCGTCGTGTACCGACTGCCTACGACGTTCCAGCTGGTCGACATCTACCCGAACCATTTCCTATGCGTTACACCCTTCCTGACTTTGTGGAGAAAATTACACGGTAATATGCCCGCCCGGGTCACTTCCCCGTATCTCACGGCAGCTGTACTACTCTCTTTTGTACAGAACCTCTTTCATAGGTCGTTCACACGCAGAGCCATTTAACAGTACAATCTCCAACTGCTCGGAAGAGTTCCACACTTGTCAGAGAGTAGTAAGATACTGGGTTGGATTTTTGGGAATAGCAGTTCACGTTGTGATTTGTGTCAAGTAGCCATCTTGAGGCCCATCAAATAACCACGTGACGTGACGTCTCTACTTGGGGCGCTAAAATTTGTACGTATTGTTCTACTCTAATACGCTAATGAGACTCACACACGCGATGCTGGTAATGGGGAGCCTACCGACTGTCACAAATGGTGCAAATAGTTAGACTTAAACGGCCTTCGGAAATCGACCTTAGGCGCCAAGTCAGTTTAAAGTGAGACCGCACTTCTGAACAGATGTTGTTATTTCAATCTTCAGAGGCTCTCTGAGGGCACAAGTATGTTCAATGGTAATTTAACCAGATGTCCTAGATCTTGCAGGTACCTGAAACTAAACTTAATACAAATAAGTGAAACAGCATTAAAGTGTTAACAAAACCGTGTATTGTTCTTCTACACAAAATAAACAAATAGAGAAAGAAAATATATTCAATTAAATATTAATAATAAATCAAATGATTAAATATTATATGACATAAGCGATTTTCGGGCGGTCTTATATTAAATGGTACACAAAACTTAACAAAGCAAATCGGTGCATAACAAAACGATAGTGCAATAAAAATAAAAAAAAACGGCGCTTAGCGTAAATAATAGCGGTGCCGGTGAAGCAAAATTCCAATGCGGTGGTAAAATAATACTACGGAAAGCAGCAGGAAAATGGCGGTAATTTAAACCACACAATATAAATAGTAAAACGGAAGGTATAATCGGAAACTACTATGAGCACGTAACGCCGCAGTAAGAACTGACGTTACTCTTTGTCAAGCGAATGGCACTAGTTTTACTAGCATTATGCACTATGGGCGCGTTGCACGTTGTATTAAGAACTAACCCTACTGTAAGCCGAGTGACTACCACTTGCTACAACAATAACATGCGCTGTTAGTTGAAACGGTGAGACAAAGTAGGTAATATAAGCGCGTACCGTTGCAATAAGAACTAACGCTATCGTAAGCCAAGTGACTACCACTAGCTTAGAATGTACGCAACATCGCAATTTTAACTGATGTAGCAGTTGTACTCGTGGTATACACTTTGGTACGTAGAAGAGCGGTTGCAGGAAAAGGATAGGATGAGAACCATTCAACACATGCAACACAATAATACACTGTAAACGGTGTAAGCTATCTAATATGGCTTATCAATAGACGCTTCACTACTGGCGATTGTCGCTGATCGGTACTGACTGTATCGGTGCTGGTTGCTGCTTTTCGCTCGAGCTCGAAGATAGGAAATAACCAACTAACTTTAAGTGTGAAATGCACGCTTAATTTTCCTCGTCTACGGTTATCCATACAAAAGAGTGTCCACACGGGAGTTTAAATCATATTAAATTATAGCGTCAATAACAATATATAATACGCGGAGAACAGAAATTAAAAGATATGGTGTACATGATATCGGTGAGAACCAGCGATCAGCGAGAATATATATTCATGCACGTACGTTAACACATAAGGACAAGGATCACTTCTCTCTCTCTCTCTCTCTCTCTCTCTCTCTCTCTAACATATGTACCGGTATATGCATCCCAAAAATCCCTACTTAAATTATTTTATTTTCTAGCACACAACATGCAGTGGTTACTAATTGTTAAAGTCATAAACAGCAAAAAATGTTATATATATTTTTGAAATTATAAAATATGTTACTTTACTTTAGTGAAATACAGCATTAAGCTATAAAACAAGGAGATACCGTGAGAATGATACCATCATACTCCACGGTACTTTCACTTAACGTGGTATTACACATTCTGGATATGTAAAATGAAAGTATAATTCACCTAGATATTTGGATAATCCGGACCACGGACTGAGTACCTTCATATCTCTCAAACAACAAATCCGCAACTTTTCAGGTGCAAAAGAAAGCCTGTAGGATTTACAAGTAGTTAGAACTAAAAGTTGATTATATGTATATGTGTTCAATTCTGTAAACCATAATAATAAAGTAGCCATCTAATTTATACAACAGAATTGAGCACTGATTAGTAAAAAAGGAATCTAACTTTATTTGGTATTTTAAAATTTTATTTCAATTAAATATTCATCAAATTCTAATGGATTAAAAAATATTTAATGTCATTTGAGCAAAATTGCAAAAAACAAAACAACAGTTATTTGAACCATATGTTTAGAATAAAATATGGTCAAATATGGCAAAACATAGGCAAACTATTAAATCAATGTCATTCATACTAAATGCAACGCTATGTGTAAAAATTATTATTAAAGCAACATACAGTTGTAGTTACTAAATTTACCAAAGGATTATAACGTGCGAATTGAAAGTGTATCGATAGTGTGAACAATTTATTGTGACATGAAATCACGTTCACATTGTTTTTATATTTTTTAACTATATATTCTGATGTTTAGTATCAGAAATCGAGTTTTTCAGTTAATTGTTATTTGTTATTAAATTATTGTTAATTATTTAATAAAGAGATTTACTAGTCAGTTCGACAGGTGTGTTTCACTCAGCTCACGTCAATCTAACGGTAGGCTCCACAGTAACTAGACTACCATCTTGTTACGAGCCAAAAGTGTAATTTACAACTACTCTTTTGAACACTAATCATCATAACAATCTTTGTTTACATTCGTTAATCAAAATAAGTGATACATTATTATTATAAATACGTTTTAAATAATCTTTTAATTTAAATACAACTGAAAAATGTATTTAAAAATGCTTTCTTATTCAAATCCATACATTCTCTATGAAACGGACAAACACACAAACAAATGGTTTTTATAATTCATATATTTTTATGTAGGGTTACCGCAGTCTAATTTACTTAGTTTTATTTATATTATATTTTTATTTACAGAGTTCGTAATTGGCGTGGAGTTGTAATAAAAAGGGTGGTTTGTCATAAGATATGATTTTAATATATTTCGTAAGGTAATTGCCTGGAGGTCCTCTGGATTCCCGACCTAGCCGCGGCATACCATATTCAGCGAGGGTAACTCTTGTCTCCCCAAGGAAGCAGGTTATACGACATTCATGCATTCGAGAACTGCTATAAAATTAATAGTCTGTATCATGTAGTAAGTAATAAATAACGTCTAAAACAATCTTAACTTTCCAACTACGTAATGTGCGCCGACGGATAGAAGTTACGCCATCTGACCGTGTACGCACCAAGTAATAGTTACCAGTTCAAACCTGATTCATTAATTGCTGTTAATTACAACATAATATATATTTTATTTCTTTGCTAATGAATGTAGTGTAAGACAGCGTTGCAATTTTAACTTGGTAAAATTATTGTTAAAGATAAATATAATTATATTTTTATAAATTTTAAAATAGAATAATAGTTATCCAAATGTGATAGAAATAAGCAAAACTAAAAAACAAAATTAGCTTTTTAAAAAATGTTTGATATTTTAAGTTGTGTAAAACACTTAAATCAGTATGTATAAAAAATTAAGTACAAAAACTACAATCAGGCGCTTATATTTTAAACGAACATAGTACAAAAAAATATTGTAGACTTAAATTTTTATTAACTAGAATAAATAACGTGATAAATAAATAATAATTACCTACAAAGTAAACATTGACCAAAAACGCTTCGCCAAAGAGATCAAAAAATGTCGCAGAAAATTCAAATACTCCGAGATCTGCACAGTTAAATTTTTCCGCCACTCTATCCAATTCGGAGTTACACCTAAAGAATTAAAATTTTATGTGCACGATTAAATATGATAGTCTAATTTTTTCCATATAAGTGATAAGCCATTAAGAAGACACATCCCAAGTTTGCCATATTTTATTGTCTATGCGAATGCACCTTATCTCTTTCTAAAGTAGCAGATGTATTTAGAACAAGTATAAAAGGATATCTGCATTGTTGTCATTTAGATCAAAACTTCTGTAGATTATTTCTAATATACTGCTATAATAATATAATTAACTTATTCATTTATTTAATTCGCCGATTGGCGTAAACAAGCAATTGTTGAATCTTTAAGTAATTATGTAGTTCTCATAAAACTAGTACTGCCGTTTAATCGTTTCCTTTGATAATAAGTACCTAATTGTTTTATCAGATCTTTGCAACTGCATTAAAAACGGCCATTAACATCATTTAGGTAATATATTATATATGTTAGAGAGTCAGTAAGTTTTCGTAAATAAAAAAATTATTAATTTCAATATGGTAACAGTGTCAGAAAATGAAAAAAATATGTTTGTTAATAACGCCAGTACTAGAAACAATAAAATATAATGATAGTACAAAAAATATTATAATTCAACATAACTCAACACTGCAATGAATGCATCATATGAAACATTTGATTCCGTTTCTTTTTATTTCATAGATTTATAGAGAGATAGTGTTATTTCTAGGTGTTTCAAAATTTTAAACAAAAATAAAATAAAAATGGGAATCTATACATGGTACATTTCATTATAGATGTGCAACAAAAACAAAACACTTTTTTCATAAGTAATTAGCTATTTACCAAACATTAGCAGTGTTTTATTTGCTGCATATGGGATGTGTCGCCTTAATGGGTTATCACTCAAATGAGAAATATTAACAGCTAATTTCCGGTGTGCGTTTTGAAACATGGTACAAAGACATGATTTTTAAGATTTGAGCGGGAAAGTAGAATTTTTTTAATTTGATTTGTTGGACTGGTAGCGTCAGGTAGTGGTGTGCTGTGGCTCTGCTTTGGGGTCTGGTGTTTTGTCAGAACATGAATCCTACATCTTTCATATATCTATAGGTATTACATACTTATAGCTATATTTAATCGATTTAATTTATTTTTATGAAGGATTACGTAATTTGATAGATACTTTATCTTCTAAGTAACATGCTTTGTTACAGCCCTTTATTTTTTTCGGGCTTGTAGTATAGATTCTAAGAAAATGTATGAAATAAAGCAAGAAAACAATAGATCGATATGACTTAGAGTCAATAATATTATATATCTAATTAAGGCCTGGGCTATCCGTGAGGTAGGATATCCTTATCTGAAGGCCTCAATCGTATATCAAGAATACTTTTTACATTTCAAAACAATTGCAATAAATGAATATGTAGAGCATAGTCCTTTTCTCCAAATACCGAAAGTTTCCGGTATTTCAGTGGGTATTTTATTTGAGGTCTCAAGATCAATCACGGAGTGCACAGACCTCATAAGATTATTTAGACTAATAATCTTACATATAAGTTAGGAACATGCATCCAACAGTGACAGCTAAGAACGATTGGATGAACAAAATTGTACCAATAATACTCGCAACAGATGATATTCTTCCTTTACTCGGTAACAAATGTTGAAGAAATCTAACCAAACGTATTGTATATCTCAAACGTATTGCAAAATAAATCTAAAAATTATTATATCTTATTTATTTCACAAATTGGATAAGAACCAAATCGAGATTATTCATGAGTTGGCGAACTGAAACCGTGCTTCTCATGAGTTGGAGAAGCACGCTGTCCCTACACTCCTAGGCAAATATGACGATCGGGAGATTCAAGTGTTGGTAAACTCTCGCATACACGAATTCAAAAGTTCAAGGCAGTTTAAGAAAATTCCCAAAAGGCTGTCCTGCAAAGCATGCCCGGACCTTCTCAGAAATTTCCCAAAACCGGCTCAAAAACGACCACAGATCACGGTAAAGTGGATAGCGAAGCTGTTCGCAAATAAAGATACCGCCAAATTCATCGGTAGGCGAGTTGAAAAGTTCTTAGTTAGAAATGTTCCAAAAGTGACTTAGCCCCGTAGAAAAATATGGGGACCGGTGATTCATGACTTGGCAAACTTGTGCGTAGACGAATCGAAAAGTTCAAGACAGTCTGGCGTCAAAAGCACACGTGTAGGTAAGGGCCAGACAGGCCCTGAACTCTTTTCGTAAACTCAAGCGTGGCGTGACCTTAACTAGCTGCAGACAGCGTGTGACCTTGAAGTTCGATTATTCAACAGTAGTAGCCGCGTCGTAGACAGTGTTTGCGTGATCTTGTTTTAATATGTTAATAGACAAAATGGTATGAAACAAGGTGTACTTTCAACAAAGTGTATTGAAAGACCATTATGCTACAAGCATGCAATCATACATCATACATCAAAAAGGTGTAGTTTTCCCGTCAGCTAATTGAAAACAAGTAGAAGAAAACCACGGTTCCCAGGACTCCCACCACTATTTCTTGTTGAGTTCAAGGCCGCCTAAGCCACACCTATTGCCCTTCTCCGCATGTGTTGCTTTGCCTTCCTACGTTCTGTCCACGCTGCCCGCGTACTCGTTGACAAATATGATGACCGGGGGATTGGGAAATAAGCCACGGTAAAGCGGAGAGCGGAGCTGTCCACGCCTTACGGACACTGGAGAATTCATGAGTGGGCGAATAGAAAAGTTCATGATCAGAAATTCTCTAAAAATGAATGAAGAGCGGCCGCAGGCCACAACAAAGCGGGCGCCGTAGGAAAATATGGGGACCACGGATTCATGAGTTGGAACATTCGTACGTAGGCGAATCGACAAATTCAAGGCAGTCTGGCGTGAGAAGCACACGTCAGTCTGTCCTGTTAGCAATTTACCACAAGTGAATCAAGGACCGCTCCAGGGCACGGTAAAGCGCACAGCAAAGCTGACAGCAAAACTAGCAGCAAAACTGACAGCGAAGCTGACAGCAAAGTCATTAAAATGCTAAATACAAAATTCCAATTGTCTGCCATTTCCAAAATTGTAATATGAAAAAAGATATACTTACCAGCGATTTTTTCAAAGTAAACGTGTAATAAACAAACTCAAACGGTAAAACCGAAATAATATTGAGAAATATTAGAAAATTATTCAATGGTTCGTGAACGTAACTGATGTGTGTGCGATGAAGTTTTTTGTATACAATCGATAGAACTATATCCACTCCATGAATAACGTCAAAGCAGTAAATAAAACCTAAAAAATTAGACAATAGTTAAGTACAATAGAACGCAAAGATTTAAATACTATTTTCATTTTTATTGTTGGATTTAAATTTGGCGGATTAACCACAACTGTATCCTGTGTTTGTAGCGCCATGATAAAATAGGAAATGTC
>WYDF02105690.1:0-10513 GCA_009867245.2 Adranes taylori
GAATCCTGCCTGTTCTTCAGCCTCCATATCACGATATTCCAGCTCAATCTTTTCCTTTACAATTTTTCCGTATACTCTGCTTAAAGTACTAGTAACGGCGATATCTCTATAGTTATCGCAATCGTCTCGCTTTCCCTTCTTATGGATTGTTGATATTAATGATGTTTTCCAGTCTTTGGGTACAGCCATTCCATTTATGCACTTTTGAAATAGGATTTCAAGGTGTTGATACAGTTTGTTAGAACCATTTTTTATTCATTCTGCCCAGATATTTCCAGGCCCTGGCCCTTTTCCATTTTTTAAAGATTTGCATATTGTTTTGACTTCGTTTACAGTTATTCTAATTGGAGATGCTATTACTTGGACATTTTGTTGTTGCTGTTCTTGAAACTCGGCCCCGTCTTCCTATAGTAATTTCGAGAAATACTTATCCCACTGCTGTAGTGAAATTGTCGCAATTATATCTCTTTTCTTTTCTTGTCTTAGGGACTTTATAATTCTCCAGCTCTCTGTACTCTTTTGCCCTCCTAGAAAGGTGTTGACCTTGATACACTTGGTTTCCCATGTTTCGTTCTTTTTCTGGGTTATCTTTCTCCGTACTTTTGCTTGGGCTTCCTGGTAGTTTGTTTGTCGTCATCGGATTTTGAGTTTAAGAAGTTCCTGTATTTGTCTCCCTTTTCCTTAATATCCCTTCCAGTATCCTCATCCCACCAGTAAGGTTTTCCTTGTTGTTTCCTTTATTGATGTCCCAGTGCTTCCCTTGCCGCTTCATGAATACAGTCTTTAATATGTTGGTAATACTGTTCTGTATCTCCTGTTCTGTACCACAAATGTACCATGGACAAATTAAAACTACAACACGAAGAGAGAAAGTTCACAAACTCATACAACTGTATGTTTTTGAAATAGAAAAAGTAAAAAACGATATAACAAGGATATGTATACCAAACCGGATTACTTTATACACTAATATTTAAATATCTATAAAGTGTCCAAAACTGCAAACGTAAAGATAACTACTAATAATAAGAAAACAATATATACAATATGCAATAAGATATTGTATATATTGTAGATATTGTATATAAAAACTAACAAATTAAGCAATATAATTTGTTTGTTATACTGTATTAATGAATTACTGTAATAATTTTGCAGCTTTACCTGACCATGGCCAGAAACCGAAAGCGGTAGTGAGTAAATAAATACATTTAGGAACAAGGAAGTACTTTTATTACAACATTAATAAAGTATAAAAAACTAATGCGACATACTGTATATGGAGCTTATATATTCAGAATAGTGGGAACTTCTATAATACGTGACGGAAATACGAAAACTCATTACAGGATAATAACATTTCCGCGAAAATGTGTGCTTTGATAGAACACCTTTTCTCTTTAGAATGTAATGCCGCTTTATAGTAAAACAATTTAGTTATTTCAATCGCACAAAAACATGTAGATAGTTTATTAATAACCTTTATCTTATTTGGGATAATAGTTTTTGATTCCCATACTAATCCTTGTATTGTTATTGTTCAATCACAATTATGCTTTTAGGGTCGGAATATACGTCAAGGATATTTCTAAGTTAATGAAGGATATTTCTAAGCTCTAATATACATAAGCTGCAGGTGTTTTGGTTGTGCCTACCTTACAGTTTCCTAAAAGATGTATTAAATATGTTATTTTTACATTAATTCATAGGAGTATCATTTAGTTTAATTTTAGTTCGGATTTTTATACTTTTGGGTCCATTGGTTTGGATATTGTCATGTTGATTTTAGATTAGTTAGATGAAAGGGTAGATTCTTACTAAGTTTATTTAATTCCTGGTTCACAAAACTAAAGCCACCTCGTTCTAAGGGATCATTAGAACGAAATGATTTTAGTACACACAAATATTGTCAACTCGAACGCTTATTTAAATAGGACACGCTTAAACAAATAGAAGAATTAATTTCAATTTTATTCTATATAATCATAAGTAATTAAGCATGTAATAAATTTAAAAACATAAGCAAGAGTAAAAAATTATCATGCAATATGATCCACATCCATCTTTGAGTTTTTAAGATAACAAAAGTTAATGACAATAATATTTTCTGTTGAATCAGTATAAAGTACTCTCCGTTGGCTAGTAACTAGAATTGAATCAAATTACTATGGAGCACTGTCACATCAACGTGGGTTAAGTAAAGCACACTGAAAACTCAAAAGCTGTCTTTTTATACTGCTTGTAAGGTATAAAGATATGCGTCATAATAGTTAAATTAAATGGATATGAAAATTACTGCGTGCGTTTTATACGTCTATTTTGTTTTTGTTATATCTAAATGAAATGTTTAAAAAATACCGATTTTATCTTATGCTATAATAGTTGAGGCTATTAGACTGTAAAGTGGTTTTTTTTTATTCAAGGGAATACAGGAACAAGTACGTGGAATTACATTTACCCTCACAATGTTTCCGGAATGTTAATTCCATCCACCAGTTTCTTATAGAATATCCGCGAGCATAAGAGCTGTAGCTCAGATTCTCTAGATATCCTACTTAAAGACGTTTTAGTTTGGTATTGTGATATATCCAGGTCTTGTATATTTAATTGTCCTTGCTTGGCTGCGCAAGTGGATGTTAGTTGACCTGAAATAGAAAATAAGGATGTTGCGGAAGAGAGTGATTGTTTTTTTGTCTTTTTTGTTTTTTTCGATTTTTTTAATTTAATTTTTATTATTTTTTAATGTTTTTTTGTCTTTCTGTTTTTTTTATATTATAGGCGTAGGAATCATCTTAGGGATAGTGGGATTAATTCAAGGATATCTTGGAGATCCTCAGGAGGTTCCTGCATGGTTTGGATAATTCGAGCTGGCAAATGTGGGAAGGGTCTGCGAGGCAGTTTCCTGCGGTGGTGACTGGCTCTCCAATCAGAACGAAGATTTTGGCAGGTTATTGGATTGTTTTCTGCATTACGTCGAGTCGGATATTTAGACTCTAGGGATTTTAGAGGATCTGAGATAGGCTCAACTGAGCAGTGTTCATATAGTAGGGAACTCGAAATTGAATGTGTAACATGTGAATTTTTCGATGTACTCTTCGATCACGGGTAGTAAGTTTGTGCTCTTGTGTATTACAAAGTGTAAAATATAGACTAGGTCTATAGTTTATCAGTGTCCTAATATAGATTTTGTAAGTGTGATGTAGAGTTTTTGTATGACAGCCTCTAAAATATCCTCTGAGTGTGTAGATCAGGTTCACGCGTTTGCATACCCTGGAAAGGTAGTTTAGATCAGAATTCCAGTTAAATGTTGTATTAAACCAGACACCTAGATAGCAGATTTCGTCTTTTAATGAAATGGGTTTACTACAGAGTCGGAGTTTGATGTGAGCGAGGTCATAATAGGTCTTCTTGTTTAGTACTTACACGTCGTTCTCCTGCATACACTACTATGTTAGTTTTCGTAGCGCGCTCTGTCGTGGGGTAGCAATGAGATGGTGCTTCTGCTGGTTTGTACGTAAATGCCGGGCATGTTGCATATGTTAAAATTCCATAACACTACAGTACATACTTTTCCTTATACAACTAGCTAGATTGATTTAAAAAAATGCTTAAAGAACGAAGACATTTTATAGAATTTGACCATCTTGAATAACATAGATGACTTATAAGTATTGAAAGTATATAAACTATATACAGTAGAATATAGTTAATGCCAGTACATATTTCCTGGTTGCAATATGTTATATAGTTTCATGAACATTTGGACCATAGTTGGTATGGTAATATGTGCGCAAATTGTGCTTAAGCCAGCCTTAATAATCATATTTGTCTCATTTGCTTTTATTTGTGTGCAAAATAAAAAGCCATCGCTTACAATCGTCAAATGTTATGCTAAAAACTGTACATGTTATGCTATAATTTCTGTTAGCAATTTTGTTACGGATAGTTAATTATCTGGATGATTTCAGATGATAGCAGAATAAGAACTAACTATTATTTATCACATTAACGTTTTTGGTTACAGCGTCTGCAATTCTAGACATTATAATTGTACCTAATCTTATGCAACTGTAATACCCATTTCGACATAAGATAATACTCTGTACGTATACCTCTAGTTAGTTCTGTATGGATGGTTGCGGCTATTGAACAGACTGTAAGAATAATTTATTGTTTGACATGTTTAGATATTTAGAAATCTTTAAATTGCGAAATTAATTTACGTGAGTAAATAAAACTATCCTTCAAAACACTACTACAAATGTAGACAAAATTACACACTATCATTTTTTACATGTTCTATACATTTAGGAAGTGATCTTTCTTTTAACTTGAAAATTGTAATTTTAATACTTTTTAGTTTAGTAAATAACTACAAGCAAGGTACAGTTCTCTTATTACTGAGCAACAGGTGCCGGAAGAGGCGGAAAATCTCTCAGACATTAAGTATTTAAAAGAAAGTGGAAGTGAAAAAGAGGAAGTTACAATTAGAATAAGGAGAATAAGTAATCCGCTCCCAGATCCTGCAGAATATATTTAAAAAAAGTAGAACATATTAAAACGGACCATGAGAATGATATTTCTGATACAGAAGGATGCCCAGAACCAGTTGAGTATGAATTTAGGAAACTGATAAAATTCGGTACTTCAAGCCAGTGCAATATTTGAAAGGATAATTTTCGCAACTGCTGAATACCCTATGATAAATCATGCTGAATATCAAATAAATTTATTTTTTACAATGCATCCCTGACAGTTTGTTGCAACAATATGTCGAATTTACATATATATATATGGCAGTCTAAACGAAAAAGTGGAATCCTACAAATCTTCAAGAAATTAAAACCTTTGTTCACTACATATTGCAACAGTTGCTCTAAAGTCACCGCGTTTGAGAATGTTCTGGAACAGACTTATAAAAGTAGATTTGTTTCCTGAAGAGATGTCCTTAAATCGATTTTTCAATTAAATGTGCATACTAACTTGTTTTACCTCTCGTAATTCACGACAGTGCAAATCGTCAAACGAGACCTTGTATGTGTGTATTTGCAAGTCACTTGGCCGTAGGGTTGCGAAGAGAAGCTGGAATTACGTACGGATTGCACCTTGATTGCATAAAGTCTGTATAGTGCACGAAAACTAGTGCGAGTGGATACGAGACTAGCACACATATGTGAGCGACCGAATAGGCTATATTATTTCAATCTACTGTGTTGTTTGTATGCGCGTGTTACGATTACGCGCATACAAACAACACAGTTTATATATGAAACGTACCTCTTCTGAAGATGACTTCTACTTGAATATTGAGAATTATTAGATATACGCCAGAAATTTATAAATCCAATAATGCAAACACAGTACATAATTAACACAACTGTAATAAACTGATGTGGTAAATTTATTGCAATAAAATATTTTTAAAAATTTCTTCATTAATGTCTTCTTTCAAATATCTGATTCGGTACTAATATCTTCAAAAATAAAATAAAAAATCAAAATAATACCGTGTTTGGAACAAATTAGCTACAGAAAATTAATTTATAAGCATTTAAAAATAATCATAAAAATCTTTTAGATAATCATAAAAATCTATTTCTTTTATTTCATAGGAAATGAAATAAAAGAAATATGTAATGTAAAAACTATTTTTTTTCGAAATATTATGCCACAAAATAAATGTAAATTTGCGGGGAAATTTTATCAAAAATTCAAATCCATCATATTTGTCACGTATTTTTTGGTTATGTGTACAATGGAAAGAATAAGAGCCGGGTGGGTATATCCGACCCTAATCCCTTCGCTAAATTCTGGGAACGAGTGAAAATACTAAAATAATTTATGATCACTTACCAAAGGAAGAGTAGCCGTATTTATCGCGAATTGGACCGATGTGGGGGAAGCTGATGGCTCTAAGCTTTTGGTACCAATATTTATTAAGATCTTACATTCTTAAGCACTATATATACTGAAGCACACTAAGCACTATATTTGCTACTTCTAAGCATGATATTCACTACTTCTATAATCAATAAAACTGATGGATTTCTATCCAACAATTTAATTTAGCCATCTACTATAACAGTTTTAATTTTAATATTTTGATTTAGTTTAATTTATTTACAATTTCTGCTTTTGTTTCGTGACTGGCATAGAATTAGCTTTTGGATTTTTAGTTTTCACGTAATCTACGACTGATTGAAAAAATCCTCTGTGTAATAATATAATACCTAATTCCTTCCACTAAAACTTGTTCCGGGCTTACCTCTCATCTACTTTGCTCTACTTCCATAATTTGTTCGTAATTGGTATACTTTCACTAACTATCTATTGACCTTACTCTCTCTAATTGGGACGGCCATTATTAATATTCGACTAATTACTTGCGCCTTCAGCTGCCACAAATACGCGTACCGCTGTGTACTATGCTACATTCCACATACGCATTAATCACGAATCGAATCGATAAGTACTGATTATACCATACCCTTAAAACACCGTTAATAGCCAGCACTCTAGCAAATCAAAGGCTTTCCCCTGCTACCTAAAATTTGTATAGCTTAGCGTTATTGAACTCATTATATCCGTCGGCAAAAACAAAAACGCATTTCTTCAAACTCCTTTAGAAATCGTATATTTTACTCTATTGTGTAAGTGTCGGGTTCTTAATGTTTTAAATAATATTTCCTGTTGTGAAGGAAGGTTTAATCGATACTCAAGATGTTAAATAACTTTGGCAAGTTTGCTTTAATTTTGTATGACCGTAGGAATGCTTGTCTCAGCAAACATTGCAAAGGGACCAACCATTTTGAATTAATTTTGATGAGCCTTGAATATCAATTTCCTAATGTAGGTATAGTACAATTTATTTAAGACGACGACAATTTCTAGCATTACAGTATGTTTTACTTTCGCGATTTGCACTTGTCTTTACATTTCCGATCTGTTTCGACATTGCTTACTATCGAAATAAATTTATTTTTAAATCAGATGAATAAGCATCGTGGTAAGCTGGTTCTGAACAGTTTAAATACATGTATTATTGTCACTTATCCATACTTACAGTACTTTACTGATGGTAAAGTATAATATACCATTAGATAGTAGGTATAGTAAAATGTTCATTAATATAAAACTTTTATATTCTGCAAAATTAAAGTTGAAAGTGGTGCAATTAAAAAGGATTGCGACGGAAATGCAAGTTAGTAGTGAAGAAACTTAGGAAACAAAGGGCTTCATCCAGCACTCAAATGGTTTCCTCTTCATAAAAAGATACGCACCAAACTTGGTAAAAAATACCAGCAGCTGATAAGGAAAAAAACATGCAGTATCACTCCTACATAATCAACCTAAATTTTTTTAAATTTTGTACCAAGCATCGTTCTATGTTAATTGTTCAAAAGAAAATCTTGACAAAGGAAAAAACATCCCGGAGTGCTTGTCCATGTTCTAGAAAAGGGCTGGAGTAGTCAGAAAGGGATGAAAATGTGGTTTGATAAGATTTACATCAAATGACCTATTGGTCTCTACATGAGGACAGCTTTGCTAATTTTTGATCAGTTAAGTGCACATCTAACATACGACACTAAAAGCAAACAGCAATGTCAATAACTAAATGGGCTGTAATTACCGGTAGCTTTAAAAGCCAGTCGCACTCGTAGATGTCTTTATTAACATGTCATTCAAAGCCCTGATGAGACAAATGGAAAAAGGAGTTGATTCATTGGGGGAGTGGGGGGAGGAGTCATGGAAAACTACGGTAATCTGATTTATACTCGTAAAATGCATCAAGAAAGGAATGTTTGAATACCTGGGACTCATTATGAGTATGACACTTCAATAAATGATATCTAGTACTTTAGTGAAAAAAGAAGACTTCAGAAACATTATAGCCTTTCTCGCAGGGAAATATTATAGATAAAAAAATTTAAACAATGGTTTGTTTAATCTACGATGAACTTTACTGATCTACAATGAGTAGCCTCATTAGTAATAAGATGCTAGTTAACATAATCACTAGAGGATGATACTGCACAAGAAAACATGGATTTTGCACAATTGTACAGTTATTTCAAAACAAAACAACGAAGAATTGGGTACTCAATAAGTAATTAAAAAAATCATTGCTTAAGACATTAATTAAAGGAAATACAAATGATGATAAACAGATTGTTACATCAATACAATTTAAATTATTACAACTTAGTTAAAAACAATGAGAGTGTAAAATTATAGTTTTACTAAATGAGTTTTTGATAAAAGTGCATAAATCCGTATTTCTGAAATACAAAATAAAAACGAATCGTATTCGAAGTAAATATCAGAGGAAGCAATATTGGGACAAAGTCATACATTCGGACACTAGAAAGCAAAAACAATAAAAATAATAACAGAAAAATAAAAGACGATCGTAGTATAGCTTGGCGTCATCCTTCGGTTGTTTATGTCGCCGGAAGAGGAAAAAGGGAAACGATTTTTGTTTGTTTCCATTCCACCGGACAGTTTCTTTGCTAGAGAGGAAATCTTCCTTGTTAGTTATAGAAAGGGGTATGACGGGTTTTACTCTTTATTTGTAGTCTTGCTTTTTATCTGTCGGTTCTCACAAGACAATGAATGAAACAAATATTTCGAATGCATTAAAGAAATTTTTAAAATAACGTTTTCATTCGTGATTGAATGTTATCTTAAACCAATAAAGCAAATATTTCAAAGTTTTTAATTTAATATTCAGTTACATCACTAGTAATTCATTACAAAACTAATATTAAAAAATGAAAATTGGTAAATTATTGTACTTTTTATCACAAAGATTTTAGTCATAATAGTGAACAGGTATTTTGTGACAGACTCTAGAGCTCGAAGTTACTGGAGGTGCTATTTCTATATTACCTTTGCATATAAATGTCTTCGGAAATACGCCAGCTCATCTCAAGCGCCAGTTCATCTTGAGACTGCACTTTGGGACTTTTGTTCTTTCCCCGGTCCTCATTGGACTCATTGAGGGCACAGCCAGCAAGTACGTAAGTAGACAAGAGAATTTTGTGGTTCCGGGCAGCTAAAACGTCTCTAAATGCTTGGTAAATGAAACAGCACTTATAGTTTACACAATAAGTTTATTTGTTATTATATACAACACAAATTTTAAAATTTTATATCGCATTAATGGTGATTAGCAAATAAACAGTGGCAATAATATTGCATACAAAGCGTAATACAAGCGGTGCATATACCACTGCATTCTCTGTGCGACATAAATCCCACTCTTTGCAGCAGCTAGCCGTCTTAATGTCTTAAGTTATGATTATACAAATGAGAGACCCAAGTAACTTTATTAGAGTATACCCAAGTAACTTTGTTAGAGTATAAAGGTTTTAACCCAGAAGTTGGCCCAGATGTTGACCCAGATCTCTTTGCAGCAGCAAGCCGTGCTAGCGTATATGAATAATAAACAGCGGTGGCAAGATTCCCTAGTTCTAGCAGCAGCGAACGGTATCTGCGTACTATAACAACAGACAATGCATTTGGCTTACGTGCTTGGAGGTATTATGTAGGTAGTGGATACATAATTGCTTAATTATTGATTATACAAAAGAGACCCAAGTAACTTTATTAGAGTATAAGAGCTAAGGTAAATCTCATTGAAAATGAGAAAATAGCTAACATTTTCTCTTTACACTGTACTTCAACACTGTTGCTATCATAGTAAGTGTACATTTGTAACTCGCACTCATCCGTGGTTTCAGAGTTTGATGAGGGGCAAGGGGGGAGAGGCATGAATTTGAGCGACTTGAATCAAAGTTATTTGCATTTTAACATGATCAAGGATATGTTCTCCATGATTTAGATGATAGAATCAAGTGCGGATTGAAATAGGCGTCAAATGATGTAATGCGTGCTGGAATTTCCGTAATAATAACTGAAATTGTGAACCACTATTAAAACGCTTGAAAAAAAGATAAAAAACGATCGATATTGATAATAAAGTGGATTAGTAGAACTTTTCTAGGTTCATATGGGACAATCTTTAAAGAACTAGCATTTGAAGATAAGGAAGCTCACTGTCTGAAGCCATGAACATCACCTTGTAACTGGTTTTATTGAATTAACCAAAGCAGAATCGTCAATTGTTTATAACTACTATACTACTTTTTATATTTAATTTTGCTTGTGACAAAATCTGCTCTTGTATGAGATTCAGGGTTGGGTTAGGAATTCGTTTGTTCTAATTGGTATAATAAAGTACGTAGTTTCTTATATGATAAAACAGAAAGGCAGTAACAAGTTTAAATACTTTGGTTTATTGTTCTAGTATCTATAACTGCAAATATATGACTCGGAGCGCGATTTTTAATTGACTGAGAATAATGTTGATTCTAAATATAATTCAAAATTTGTTAGGCTGATCCAGTTCTCTTCTTGTATTCAAAATAATAAAGCAAATAAAGCGTGACGAACTAAATATGATTGTATATATTATATTGTATTGGATTGATTCGTCTATGAGTACGGCTCT
>WYDF02105701.1:0-10512 GCA_009867245.2 Adranes taylori
ATACTCATATTAAAGCGTATTAAATTATCTTTCAAACAGTATATCCCTTTTTTTGATCCGATTAATAGTTTCTGAAATAAATATAGTTCAAGTCAAAAGTTTAAAGTGGGCCGATTTCTATGCACGCAAGTTTATATGAAAACCGTGCGCAATCTTCTTGATCTCGAAATATTTGTTGTCATGGACGTTAAGAACACTAATCGATTTTTTTATGAAGAAACGTGTAATTGCGAAGTCAAGGATCGTGGGTACTGCGGGAGAGTGGGAAGCATAGGTATGAATAAAGATAGTTATACACACGGCAGTCGGCTTTACTTAACGTCGACTTACGGCTTAACAAACGTTACTCGAAGTTGACCGTTAGAGCCTATAATCATTTATGAACAGACGTATTGATCCTGGAACATTAATTTCAGATTATTTTTAAATATAACATTCATTCTTAGTTCCCATAAAAAATTGGCTAGTCAAATATAGTGCGAGGACCGTAGCATACCGATTTCTGTTCTGTGCCATTAAGATTTAAGTGAGATTCATGGTTGTCCATGAGTAACATAACAGATTCTCAGTAGTGTATCGCATGGCCGAATTTCCCATTAGGCAAAGTAGGAAGTGCCTAGGGCAGCGGGATTTAGAGGGCGGCAAGTTATTGCAAAAAAAATAATTTAATCAGAATTTTGATATTTTTATGCTTAATAAAAATACAGAGCACAAAAATATTTATATTGAATCATGTATTGAAATGTTATGAATAAAGAAAGATCAACCCAAATAGCCCAGTGTATATATTTTTAAAATGTGAAAGTAATAGAGCGGTTTTTTCTTCTTCATATTTGATACGACGCAATGGCGGTAGAAAGATTTTATAATATTCATTAAAAATACTGGACATAAAGCCTATATAATTTCTTTTCAGCGCCGACCTATAGACGAAACCTTCTACAAGTTAAAACAAAATCAAATATAGCACTGAAATCATTTTCAGTAACTCGGTGGTCTGTTCCTGATGATGCATGCCTAAGTTTAAATAATTTGTGGTCTGAAATAATTCAAGTATTAAGTTTTATTGAAAATGATCCCGAGGAAAATTACAAAAAGAGAAGCAATTGGGGATTAGACTATAATTAAACAGATTTAAAACAGCCAACAGGTTAAATGGTGAAAGCAAAAAATTTAATACAAAAAGGAATGATTTTCAGTCTTTTGAAAATAAATCCAAAACTCTTTCAAGCAAACAGGAATATTCGCATTGAAAAGGAAAAAGAAAGTATATTTTGATTAGCTACGAGAAACAGATTCAGAAACTATTGAAGGCTTAACAGCAGTGACGGATTAGTACATACCAAGTAGGCCGCGGCTGTTGGCCCCGTGCATTTTAGGGGCCCCGCGCAAATAGTTAATGAAACAAAAATCTGAAATGTTAAAAAAGCGCAGAAACAACAAGAGAAAACGGAAAAATTTAATGCGCTAATATAAAAAACACCGGGCCTGTTTTAACTTGGTTTCAGACGCAAGTCAACAACCAATGCAAATCAACCCGAGGCCTGTTCTAACAAGGAAATGACATCGGTGGATCTTTTGGATTATTGAGTACAGCTGGAAGTCAGGCGGAAGTTCAGAGGTCCAAAAATCCGCAAATTATTGGAACCAGAGTATCACATTGGTTTATGGGGGAACTTGACTGATGAAGTCATAGATTTTTGGTGCAGTAGAATATCATCATGGCGATTTTTCGGCTTCTAGCAATTTTTCGGTGCAGTAGAATGTCAACATTTCGATGGCGATTTTTCGGCTTCTAGCAATGAGTCGAAAAATCGCCACATAAGAAAAGAAAATTTACTCGTTCCATAACCTTCAGAAAATATGTAAGCGCCGAAGATATAGAAAGAAAATGGCTTATGTACTCCCCGTCTGTAGGAAATGTGTATTGCTTACCATATATACTGTTTTTAAAAACACAAAATCAAAGTCAATTTTCGAAAGGATTCTCTGATTGGAAAAATAAATGCGTATGAAATTTGACACATCCAATAGAACAAACATATTGGATGAAAGTTCTGCAAAGCTTAGTATCTGTCGTGAAATTCCTTGCATCTCGTGAGTTAGCTTTCCACAGGAATACAAAATTACTGGGTTCGCAACAAAATAGTAACTACTTAGGATTTTCGAAATTAATTGCGCAGTACGATGTATTTTTAAGTACACATTTAGCCAAATATGGTAATCAGGGTAGATGCAACTGTAATTATGTCACTAGAATATCAAATTTGGCAACTGTATTTTGCAAACAGACGACATCTATCGCCGAATGTAAAGCACTATAGACAAGCAATAACATAGAAATTTACATTACCGACCCACCATACTAATCAAGCACTAAATCAAATAAGAGCTAGATCAGAGAAACAAACGCACGAGTTCAGAAGTCAGGACCATATTCATACAATTTAATAAATATAATTTTATTACTTTACAAAAAAAAATGTAGAAATGTAATCATAATACAAGATAGACAAGGAGTAATTATAAAAAATATCACAAATCACTAAAGATAATGTAATTAATGTGAAAATACTTACATAAATATACAAATTATGGAGAATCATTTGAATCGTCATCGTCATGATCGCTTCCAAGATTAATTATAATTGGTTCAATGTTTACCTCTAATATTGTCCAATTCCCACGTTTGGTCTCAACTTTATGCTGAACATGGTTCACGCAGTTGCTCCATTCTTCTGCTGTTACATTTGCCATACCATTTGTAAAAAACATCTTTCATACCATTAAATTAATAGTCTTATTATTTCTCGCCACATAACTTTTTGTATCAGCCCAGATAAGTTCAATAGGATTAAGTTCACAATGATATGGCGGTAGTCTAAGAACAAATTTATCATATCTTTCAGCCATATAATCAACGGCATACTTGGTATAAATTGGTTTGTGTTGATTAATTATAGCAAGTAATTCCAATTTTAATAGGTCTTTTCAAAAGTTATGTTTTTATGTCCTAACCACTATTGAATCTCACTTTTTCTTGTAACCGTTGTCGGAATTCTTTCTATTCTTCTTGATTGGCACGGTGTGTTGTCTATAACAATCACAGCATTTTTTTTTCTAATTTCGGCAACATTTTTTGAACCAGTTTTCAAATGATACATTTGTCATTTTCTCACAATAGTCTCCCGACTTCTTTGACACGAAGCACCACATACCATCAGCAACAAATCCATTTTCGTTCCCAACATGGCATATAATTATTCTTTTACCTTTACCAGATGGATTTTTTAAGCCGGTTGATATTCCCGATAAGAAGGCTTGACTAGAAGATTCAACGGTCAAATCGGTCCATATAGATTGTTTTGTAAGGCCTGCATTGATCCATGTTTCGTCTAAATAATAGATGGGCCTCTTATTCTGCCGGTACTGCTTGATTTGCTTTAAATACTTTCTTCTCCAAATTATTATATCAAGCAATAGACTGTTTCTTCCCCTACGAACATATCTAAAATTTAGTTTTTTCAAAATTTGGTAAAACGTGGTTCGTTTAAAATTCGGGAGGTCCGAAAGAAAAATCCATGAACTTTTCTCCTTATGGCATTCCTGTCAACATCGTCGGTTGAATCTATTAATTTTTTTACGCATTCTTGGCAGGCGCTAAAGTTTTCGTTTCCTTATATTCTTTCAAAATGTTGCAACTTTAGACACAATTTCACGAATTTCGTTTGTTTGAATTGCCGATTATTTCACTTTTCTACACGTTCAATATCATTTGTTTTTCTTCTACACTTAAATGTTTCTTTTTTTGACTTTTCTTTGGGGGAGTTCAGACATTTCAGACATATTTATATTAATATACACTTTAAATCTATTAATCATGTACACTGGAATCCAAACTGAAAACAAAACTAACATACAAGTTGAAATGAATCATTGTTATAGTTATTTATTTACACTATAATTTTTTAAATAATAATCGTTCACGAGGACTGAATTCAAACTAAAAGAAAACTCATCTAAAAGTTAAATAATAATCTGTTACGGTGAACTAAATTGAAACTCTTAATCGTATAAGAGAAATCGTAAACAAATTTGTATAATTTAAATAAATAAATTTAAAAAAAATATTCACACGCACATTTGAAATGATAAGTCCGAACCTAGAAATATAATGCATGATTCTAATCAGATCGCACGATTTTGTGCGTCATATGCCGGCTAATGTTTACATTTGCTCTATGTGTAAATGAATGAACTGATAGCAAAAGTGAGAGAGATATGATATATCGAGTCAAATTAAATTGAGGTATTGAGTCAAATTAAATTACAAGCATTTTATATAGCAAACGAAGTGAATTCTAATAAACGTTTTTGTTATTGTCAGATAAAATTAATATAATTAATAAAAATACAATAATTAAGTAATAATTAATTAAGTTAACTGAAATATTTTAACAACTAAAATTAATCAGAAATTACTTATATAAGTTACATAGAAGTATCTCATTATGAGCCGCTTAGGTGGAAGTCGCTGAATGCGTTTAGTATATTTTATATAGATTATCTGGGAATGCAAATTTTGAAGGAATGATTCACTTTCTTAAAGCTATGTTCCCATGCATATTCAGTTCATTATCATTTTCAGTAACATTTTCGCTGCAAAAAAGACTACTTTGTGGGCACAAAATTAATTCCTTTGGTTGCAATTACCAATAATCTATTTAATTGCTGATTATCTGGAAACCTACAGAAACGAAAATATAACTATTTGTTTGATTGCTTTAATTTAATTAGAGTGACTTACCTGTGAAATTTCCTCTTTAAATTTTTATCGAAACAATTTACACATCCATAGACACTACAAGAATAAACCATAGTTTTGATTGTTCATAATTAATACACATATATCACTTATAATTAAATACAATTAATAATTTACTATACAAAATTATTTATAATTTACGATTTTTTTTTCAAATACAGTCAAAAACGGAACTATAAACAACAAATAACAGCCTAGGCCGCCTTAATTTAAATATGCGCAAGATTAAGCAATGAAATATTAAGTTAAGATTTTACTTGTCATGCCACAATAGCCCTCTCTCACTTTTGCTATGGAAACAATATCGTTCGTGTTCGCTTTATCCATTTACGTATATAATCAAAGCTAATAATAAAAACATAACCTCAAAAATGTTTGTTGACATTCATATCAATAAGCGCGATATATGAAAATATACGAACAATGTGCAAAAAAGTATCCGAGAATCGGCCCTTAAGCATTGACCAATATTTTAACACAGTAATCGGAATGGCGAAATTCTTTGGACCTTCTTCTTCTTATATTTGTTTACCGTCGGCACTTTGGAGCTTACTGACCAAAGTGTTCGAGAATCGACCCGTCAGCATTCATCATTTTAAAACATTCTATCAAATTAATTTCTTCTTTTTCTCTACTTGATATTGTTAACCAATTTACAGAGCAAAAGGTTAAAATATAAAATAAAAGTATAAGAATATTTGCGATTAATGATTATGTTCATATGAAATACAGGATATATATTTAATACATTTAATGTTTAATATGTATATCATAACTCTAGCCCAATCCTACCCTACGCGCTGATAATTTTTATCGTTTTAGTTTTATGTGTATAATCATTGCTATATATCTTGTATATTAATATCTTGGTTAATAAATAATTAAAGAATAAAAACAATAAATCGCATTTATATTGTTTTAATTGAAATTGATGTCTGTAAAATAGGGACGGGCGGCATTTCAATGAGTGTCTACAGGCGGCAAATTTATAAATCCGGCTCTGATGTATCGTACATTTCTCTCAAAAACATTAAAGAAATTAACTACCCTCATTCAGCCAGATGAGTGTCAAGTCTTAGAATCTAATGGAAGCAATAGATATTAGCCAGTTTTCCTCCGATCGGTTAATTGAGAAAGATTACACATTTGTTACAGTTTAAAAGTGTGCATTTCTTAATTTCCTTTATATTTCGCATAATTTTAAAATATA
Organism: Adranes taylori; assembly: GCA_009867245.2. Lineage (NCBI taxonomy): Eukaryota > Metazoa > Arthropoda > Insecta > Coleoptera > Staphylinidae > Adranes > Adranes taylori. The sequence continues at coordinate 6,036 of WYDF02105701.1, forward strand.
TAATTTTTTTAATGCATTTTTTAGTGTCTTTTACGTGTTTTTCGAACAATATCTCACAATATGGACTGATACTGTAGCAGCTGTTGGTTATTCACTATTAGTGATAACAGTTGTATCATTTATTGTAATGGGTTTTAATGTGTTCGCCTCATTCGTTATACTTCTAAATTCATTTATGATTGTAGTCAATTTGATGGGATTGATGTATGTATGGGATGTCTCATTAAATGCCGTCTCATTAGTTAATTTAGTTATGGTAAGTTTTATAATCATCATTTTACTGAATCTTTGACTACACATACTCAGCCAAGTATGGGTAGTCAAAGATCCAATGACTATCAACTGTACTTGTAATTACCCTGTTTAATTTTTCATTTGAAAACGTTTCATTGGATGGAAGTTTTTACAATCTTCTAGAACTACATGATATCATTACTTTTCTATAAGTTCAAATTCTTTTTTATCAAATCTCTGAAAATCATTTATACAATGATCCTTAATTAAATTATTAGTTAAGCATTTTATAAACAGCAATATTAAAATAAAGCAGAGGAAAAAAGTACAGGATTAAATAAAGCACAGAAAAGTTCACAGTTGAGATAATGGACGACTTTTATACCCATTCGAGTGAGTACCTACTCATTTATTAATCTGTTTAGCCAGGATATACGTATAATAGGACGATACATCTCAAAAGCGTTCATTCGACTCTCCATTGATTGATTGATTGATAGTCCAGCTCTCGGAGCCATATAGAAGGACTGGAAAAATGTAACATCGTATTTCGGAGCTACACATTCAGGTCTCGATAGGTGAAGTGGGTTTTCATGGAGATGAAAGCACGCCTGGTCTGTTAGATCGTAAACACGGCCTCGTTTTTAATTCGAAGTGTTGCCTGTTTCGGTGCCTTTGAAAATACAATCATTTTGGTCTTCGCGACGTTCATGTGTAAACCGTACTGTCTGCTTTGTTTTACTATCAGATCCACCATGTTCTGGAGATGTGGTAGGCTGTCGGCAAGCACGATTGCATCGCCAGCGAAACGTATGTTGTTAATGAGAGTGCCTTCTTCACATTACGCAGTGCCTCTCGGAAAACTGCCTCAGAATATATCTTAAAGATGTGGGGTGCCAGGACACATCCCTGTTTGACGCCTCTCCGGATTTCTATTTCTTCAGATGTAACATTTTCCACTCTGACTTCTGCAGTTTGATTCCAATATAGTTGAGTCATGATGCGCAGATTTCCCGAATCGACAGCGATGGATTTGAGAATTTCGACTGACGCGACCCACAGTTGAAAGGCTTCCGATAATCAATAAAGCAGCCGTTTATGTCTACATTCATATCCCTGCAATGGTGTGTAAGAACTTTGAGAGAAAAAAGAGCTTCACGCGTGCCCACTCCGTTTCTAAAGCCAAACTGCGTGACGCCAACCTGCCTTTCACATCTGCCGTATATTCGTGTGTGGATGTTTCGAAAAAATACCTTGAGGACATGAGATATCATACTGAGCATACGGTAGTCCTCACATTGGGAAGCGTTCGTTTTCTTGTGTGATTTGTATATAGAATTGAACAAATCTGTAAGCAGTTTTTATTCATCTGCATTGACGATGAGCTTCAAGGTGTCAGCGTGTGTCTGGTCTGGTCCTATGGTTTTGTTTCTTTTTTTCTGAAGCATTATAGCCCGACTCACTTCTTCCTTGGTGATATCAGGACTAGATTCATTAGAATCGTCGCCAAGGGGAGATTGATCGGACCGTGCGTCGCCAAAAGAGCACATATTTGCAATATTGTTATTGATACGATAAAATATAACGCGGGCCATGAGAAGAGATTGGAGATATGACCTAACGTTTAAAGTAAGACCTAAAGCAGCTGTGAGGCATTTGGTGCAAACATTGGACTATCATATGTACAATCAGAAAAGAAAAAGCGCGTACGCGACAAGAGTCGTCACGCTGGAGATGTTTCATGTTTGTCCCGACTTAAGCTCATGTCAGTAGTCACGGAAACACAACATTTGCATTATCAATTAGTAAAATTAGCATGATAATGCTAACAAAATTAGCATTGATATTTAGCATTATCAATGCAAAATACCTTTCGTAATAATAAATGACAATCTCCATAGATACCCAGTTGAAGCTTTTTCGGCATTTATTATCTCGCAAAGTATAGAAGTATACGAAGAAGGCTAGGTAACAAGCTGAAAACGAAGAATAATTAAGGCATACAATTTTTAGAAAATTATGCAAACTCACTGTTCACGAGGACCAGGACATTGACCTTGCTTGAGGAACACGTCCCCTCATTACTTTAGGTTTAACATTTCGCTAATTAGAAAGATTGTTTCTTATAAGACAGTATTAAATTAGAATATACATACCCATTGCAAAAAATTTGGTGGAAAACATATGTGTCAAAACTGTTGAAACATACTTATATGACAAAAGTATTTTGATTTGTATATTATTTTCACTCATTGTTGTAAGTTACTACATATAACAGTTTTACATTTTTTAGTTTTTTCTTTGTTTGTTTATATTATTAAAGTATTTATATTTTATGAATTTTGAAGGCTGTTGGTATTTCGGTAGAATTCTGCGGTCATATAGTGCACACGTTTGAAACACTTGAAAAAGGAAGTGCACTGGAAAGAGCTACTGAATCTTTAGCGAATATGGGAAGCTCGGTAATTGTATACACCATTTTTTAATATTATTTACAAATTTTTATGAGTAGTTGAGAAGGTGAAGTAGGTGAAGAGTAGTTTAATATAAGTAGCTAAAATAATGAAGGGGAGTTTAATATAATTAACACATTTATTAAAATTTGTTTCTTTTTTAGGTTTTATCTGGCATTACGTTAACCAAATTTGTTGGGATAATTGTTTTACTATTTGCTAAATCCCAAATATTTCAAATTTATTATTTCCGTATGTACTTGGGAATTGTTGTTATTGGCGCTTTACATGGTTTGATATTTTTACCTGTGATGCTTTCGTTTTTAGGAAAATTGAAATATAGCTAGCCTGTTAAGAGTAATATTTATAATTTATTTTGTAATCTTTATCTTTTGTTGACTATGTATGTATCGTTTGTTGAATAACTTATTGTTTAACTTTTAAATAAATTTTTTCTTAATATATTTTCAAATATTTATTCAATTGGAAGTGTTTTTACGTCGTTACTACCATTATAGTACAATTGTTTAGATTCTGACTATAGTTTCAACCCTTTTGGGCCATCTTTAGACATACACCCTGGAGGTCCTAGGGTTTATAGGGGTTCTATTATTGGGATGTTTTAGGATACCATATTGGGGCTACAAGGGATTGGACTTAGTGGTGTTAGCTGTTAAAGTACAAGGGGAGAGAGTACTTTATTGGATTTATAAAGAAATTGAAAAAACGTTTGGGCATGGACATCGTCTGCACCTACCTACCAAATTTCATCCAAATCGGTTCTATAGGTTAGGAGAAATTCTTGAACCTAAAGACATCCGTACATACAGCCACCGAAAAATTCACTCCTCAGAGCACACATACTTTGTGATCACCTTCTGTTTTCTATTCATCAGGTGAGGTTTTATTAGTTGCCTGCTTTTTTTCTATACCCGTTTTGATTGTCCTTCATAAGTTTGTTCTTTTCAAAACAGTATATGATTTTATCATACATTACCTTCTCTATTATTTTAGAGAAAATTGGTAGCAGTGAGATTGATAGTCTTACTATCAATCAAACTCACTGCTACCAATGCTACCGAATAAACCGTATCAAGATGGGGAAGAATGGAAAGAGGCTTTTATTAAAGGTGGAGGAGTGTTTCAAAATTTTAAAAATAAATCGGAAATTATGGCATTTATCAAAAACATGTCGACTATATCGGCACTGCACAATTATGTGTTTTTATTCGAATGGTTTTCGATAATATGTCGGCCACAGAAGAATTATTAACTATTATTCCAATGCAAGGGCGCACAAGAGGTCAGGATATCTTCGATTTATTTAATAATTATGTTGCACGTACAAATTTTCTAATTTGCAAGTTGGTATCAATAACCACTGATCGGGCTCCGGCAATGATCGGTAATAAAAATGGCTTTGTTATTCTGAGTAAAGGTGATGATGACATTCAAAATTTTATGGGTTATCATTGCATTATACAATATCAAGTGCTATGTTCAAAAGTATTGAATTTCGATCATGTTATGGATGTTGCACTAAAATAGTAAATTCCATAATATCTAAAAACGTCGTTAGTTTCGCGCTTTGCCAAAAGAATGCGACGATGAACACAGTGAACTGTTACTCCATACTGACGTAAGATGGTTAAGTCGTTCTACATTTTTAACGAGATTTAGAGAACTTCTTCCACAAATACTGTGGAAGAAGTTCTGGGTCCAGTCAAGGACGATAACATCTGGAGAAATAGATTTAACTCCGAAATATACAGACTTTTTAAAGAACCCCC
>WYDF02105712.1:0-10512 GCA_009867245.2 Adranes taylori
CTTGGGCGTCCTCGTCTTCTGGCCCCCTGTGAGTTCCAGTCCAAGGCTTGTCTTGGAATATGTGATGTGCTACGTCGTAGCCATATTAAATAACTACATATAACTCAAATAAACTTTAAAATACAATTATATCAACGAAATTCACTATTCTGTTATGCATAAACAAACTATGCGTCATTAGAAATAGAAACTAGCGATGTAGATTGTAGGTACGAAAACAAACGAGCGAGCGCCACGCTTGCCCTACCTAAAGCCGCCACCGCACTGACCGTACCCCGCGTATCGCAGCCCGTGCACCACACCCGAACATTCCGTAGCGTAGGGATCAGTCGCGTTCGCTCGTCATATAATACCTACTTCACACTTTATTTCGTAGTGCATCATAATGAATTTTGTGATCAGTGACGTGCCCAAATTATTGTGTCGGGTGCCATTAATGGCACGCGTGCCATTAATTCGCCATTCCTTAAATAGGTTGTCCACACGCAGAGCTATCTAGCTGAACAATCTCCTAATTCCCAGAACAGTTCCATACTTGTCAGCGGGTAGTACACTGTAATATGCCTACACAGGCAGACTCCTACCTTTCCTCGCTGCAGATGTATTACATCCTCTAGTGGAATCACCGTAAACATTCAAATTGAACTAATTAACCCTCTTAAACCAACAGCAAAAATTGTTTTTGCGCTAACAGCTGTCAAGCTGTCAACAGCGCCTCTCACGGCATGCAACTGCAGCGACTGCATCGATCACTGCACTAAACGAGTGACGACTCTATAATTTCTTATAACATTCATTTCTGCCTAGCGTACGCGTAAATTACAAACCTCAATATTTGTTAGTAATGATTCAATCTATTTATCAAGAAATAATAAAAATTAGTCGAAATAAGCTATTAAAACACATAAATAGGCCTGCATTAATAGACAATTGGCCTACAAAAACGAATACTTTTATAATCACATGTCGAACAATAACAAATATTTTAGGTTCAGAAAATATCCTTTTATTTAACTGGAACTCCATTAGCATCATACTAAACTGCCTTTATGGGCCATACACAATACCAAGAAATTAGCAAATGCTACTGGAGTCAAAGAAGTTACCAACTATTCAATGTCAAACCATAAGTTCTAACAAGATACAATTCCAATGAATGTATATCAAAACAAAGACAATTTTTAGGAAGGAAATACTCACAAACACCAGGTAACTGAATAAGCTTCACAGTCTAGATCTAATTTCATATATTGTCATGCATATATTACCTAGTTGCATATATTAGCTAGGTTTCATAAAATTCTCCAAACTTTCGTCTGGAAGTTCTAAAACTGAACCGCCCGTGTTAGTTAATAAAACAGCGGTTATAATACTAAGCTGATTTTGAGGTATAAACAATTTACTAAAAATTCCAGAAATGTAGCACACTAAATATAGGAAAAATGGTTATAGGAGCTACTATTACATACTTAATGATATCTAGAAGCTAAAACCGTCCCATTACGGCGTAGTACTCGAAGAAAAGATTCATATTTAAAAGACTGACGTTCAACAAAAAGAAAGAATGTAAAAAAGAAACATAAAAAACTGTTGGCTTTGATATTGACCAGTCCAAGTTAGTAGCTTTCATGAGATTCGCATATAACTCATCACACATATACTCGGCCCAAACATGTTCATTCTATCTTTAACTTTAAAGCAAATTTTGAAGGAATTAGGGGTTTTAGTTGTTTTCTCCTTTATATCTATCTATACTTGCTTAAACGCTTAAACGTTTGAATTGAAACAAAGAATACTGGATTAATAATTAATTGTTTATTGGACAGATAATGAATGATGAATACTAAAACATCGCATAAAGCAAAGAACGCTATTAAAGAACAAGCATTAGTACTCTTGTATTTCAACCAAAAACGCAATGAATGTCTTATCATCCGAAATGATAAGATTTATCTGGTAGTGATTTTAATAAATTCCGTCTTCTTTATGAAATGGAAAGAAAGCAAATAAGTAAGGAAAAGGAAGAAAAAGTGTCGTAAAGTGTTTTTAAAGCTCTTAAACTCAGCAGTGTTATAAATAAAGAGATAGTACAAAAGATTTCATAAGTATGTTCCAGCACATTTCGCCCTAAAGTTTCGTAAGTTACGATGTTAAATATTTGAATATATTTTGTAATACGTATGATTTTTCGTCTTAGCTATTTATTTAATGTTTATATTATTAAATTTTGATATTTTATTACATAATTAACTAAGGGACAATATTTGAGGGCGGAATATGTTTCTCGAATTATACGTTTATTGATAGGAAAAAATCCATGGACGTGATCGCCACCACGTCTTTCATATACGGGAAGTCCAACGTTTAGTTATATCTTGCATAAGACAAAAGTTTAGACCGTAAGTTTCGACTGTCACATTTTAAGTCGTCTATTAAATTCAATTTGCATAATAGTTGTTTAGGGTAAATTAAACAACATTAGTCTAAATGTAAAGCGCCTACCCTTGAATATCCCGGTCTTTTGCCGCGGTTTGCCATGACCTACGATCCCTTTTACCTCTCTTTTCGGCTAATTTCTAAAAGAGCAGGCTGCCTTGGTCTTATGAATTCGTCCGTAAAGTGAAATAGAAAAAGTCTCAATACTTGAATCCTATATCTCTATTTATAAAAGGATACGCCCGATACACAGACTGACTCATCAAGCCCAGCGCAAGACGCCACACCTACACCTGAAAATTTGTCAAAGGCTTCTCCTCATGATGTAAGCACCCACTCAGAGGGGATTTTCGAAATTAGATCCCAAGGTGGGTTGTAATGGGGGTTAAAAATTTAGGCTATTTCGGAAACGCTTCCGAAATCGTAGAAGCTTGAAATTCGGCTGATAGACGCTTTCTTGAAATCTATTGGACACGTGTAAGACGAAATTGACACGTGATTTTCAGTTTTTGAATGGTTAAAAACTGGAGTGGAAAGTAAATAAGACAAAAATTAAAATGTGTCTCAGAAACCAATTAGCTTAGGAATTTGCCATTTGGCAAGAATTATCTTCGTTAATTCATTAGACACGTGTAAGGCTAAATTTTGAGTTTAGCTCTTGAAGTGTTAAAAGGGGGTGGGGGTCGTATCTCTATATATAAAAGGATACACCCGATACACTGACTGACTGCTCACTGACTGGCTGATTCATGAACGCCCAGTCCAAACATCTAGACCTAGAAAGTAGAAAATTGGCAAAGGCTCCTTCTCATTCCTTGCCTAATCTCAGATTTTGACCTCCTTCTCCTAACTTCTGCTCGGCGCGGGTCTTGTCTTTCTTTACATCATTAGCTATCTCATATGAGACTTTCCTCGGATACTCGCCTTACCCACTTTGCATACAGGGCCTTCCTAGGAAACCTCTTTTGCGACATACTGTCTACGTGCCCTCGCTATTTCAATCGCATTTTCTTAATAACCGAAAGTATGTTGGATTGCCCGTCTAGTTTCTTCATTTTTTTTTTATTTCTCCAGATTTTCCATTCTCCATTTATTCATACCGTGTAATAAATTGTTCTGTGAACCTTTTTTTTTCGTCGATTCTAAATATCTTCTCAGTATTTTCTATCAACACCCACGTTTCGCTGGCATATAGTACCATAGTACCACCGATCTAATTTTTGTCTTATATACTGTGATCAATGCAGCTCGGGGGTAGCTTTTGAAATTTCAAAGCTTACTTCAGTGGATACATACATCTGTTTCCGGCAGCTATCCTTTCCATAAGCTTGACGCTGTTGTTACAATTTTCTGCCACTACGGAACCCAGGTGCGTAAACTTATCACACGTTGGGAAGCTATAGTTTTGGATTTGAATTTGCTTTTCTCCTTGCCTCTGATGTCTGGATGTTCGTATATATATTATCTTTTCTTGGATTATCTCCAAGAAAAGATAGTTTGGCAGCCACTTCAAATTTTTCAAAGACTTCTCCTAATGCCGCCTTAGACATTGCTATTAAGAACAATTCATATAGGTATACTAAATGCTGGGTCAGTCTATTATATAGGGTGCCACCAGGGTTCGTTAGAATGGCCCTAACTGCTTTATCTATGCCCACGTTGAATATTACTTGTAACAACAGATGCCCTGCCTTAATCTCCTTCCAATGGGAAAGCTGTCCCACAAGGAGTTTCTAACTTTCACTTGACCATTTGTACCTTTCCAGGTTATGCTTTGGGATCCCTAGTGTACTCTCCTACATGTAAAAATACGACCGATTGCGGATTTTCCCGACCTGAATCCGCATTGTATTCTCCTATAATCCTTTCCACCTTAATAATTAGCCTTTTGTAGCCTTTTGTTAGCCAAAATTCCCAAAATAATCTGTACAGTTGTTCTGTGTGTAGGTCGCCGCCACATTTAAAAATTTCCGCCTGAATCCCATCAATGCGTCGTGCCTTGCGTTGTTTTAATGTCTCTACAATTTCTACAATGTCCTATTTTTCGGGTGGGATTTCCTCATCTCCTCTCTTAGGTTTTCCTCCCTCTATATTCTTTCTATCTGGATTTCCCCGATTTGTTTTGTTCGCATATATATCAAATTCCGAAAATACCTCACCCATCTGTTCTGTATTTTCTGGCTGATACCTAGTAGGTTACCCTTTTCGGCTTTACAACAGTCCGCTCTCGAGTTAGAACCTGCTTTCAGTTTCGCATTTCTTAAAAAATATTCTGCTTCTCTTCGCCACATAATCTTGTTTCACCTGCTCTAGTCCCTCCTTCTCTTGTTGTCTTTTCTTTCTTCTATATAATATTTTAACCTTCTTTCTTAGGGTGTCATACACTTCTCTTGTTCTTCTCTGTAACATTTTCATTCTAGCTTCGTTTCTCTCCTTTACGTCAAACCAATCACCGCTCTGTTTTCGTTTCTTTCTGCACAAGACCTCATTCGCGGCTGACTTCAACTTTTTCTTTAGAGCATTCAATCTCTCATCTGCATTATGGTCCCCAATTTACACTCGTAGGTTTTCATCTACATTTTCCTTCAATTTTCCCTTTATCGATGCCGTGTTCAATTTATTTACATCGAATCACATTGCGCCCCTAGAAAGCACCTTACATTCTGTATATCAGTTGCATGCCTACTGTCTATGACTATGTTGTCAATTTGGCTGCATGTGATGCCCACGTTTACTTGTTGATCTCCTTGTAAGAACATAACCTGCACATTATTTTTAAATAATGTGCCATCCTGTGGGCAGCCCCTCAATACCATCGCAGAAATTATTTCTCCAGCAAGTTCGAGATGTACGATTCTGCTCTCGAGTATAGACTTGATCCACCTGCAGCAGGCTGAATCGACGCGCCGCTCCGCCACGCATCTTGTAATTGATTCAAAGGAGGTATTATTGAAGGTTCCCTCCGTATCAAGGCGCTCAGTGCAACCTCTTTGTTGTTTATTGAAATTTTAAGTCTGCTGGCCACCTAAAAATTGCTGTGCGCGTTCTGTAGCTAGCTCGGTAGGCATATTGAGTCTGGTGTAGGGGTGTCTAGAATCCCATCTCTAATTTGCTGGTCTACTATCTTCTGTAAAGTTTTGAGAATAAATAATATGAGACTTATCTGTCTAAAGGACTTATCTTAACTTATCAGCAGTTATCTTACCTGGCTTTGGTATAAATACCAACCTTACGTGCTTCGAAGTCCATGGAATGTGCCCTAATGCAACACTTGTCCTTTGAAGTTCAGCACTAATCCTGTCTAAAGGTCCAGGACCTCTTTACAGCATTACAGGCATGATGCCGTTCCTTCCACGTGATTTGTAAGGTCGAGTTGATTGCCCATTCAACGCTTTTTGTATTGACAACTTGTTTTGCGACCCCCAGTAAGCCCTTCTAGTGCTCATTGTAGGGCAGGGAAGACTACGACCATCCGAATCGTGTACTAGAATGATTACTGGATTGAAATTTTGAAAGTTCGTGCCTAGGAGTTCTTCTACGGTCTTCCTTTCAGATCGCGTACATGTGCCGTCTGCTTTGCGCAAAGTACTTATTGCCGTGAAAGCTCCTTTCGAAAGGGTCTTTTGTAGTTTGGCAGCTAGATCAGTACTTTCTATTTCCTCGTGTGCCTCCTTCAAGAGTCCCTTCATGCCTTCCTTAAAGTTTTATTGGAATCTGTGGGAGTCTTACGATAGCATTACCAGTCGCCAAATTTTTTCGCCTCATTAAAGTACTTTCGAGCATTGGTCCTCAGCCTTGTTTTAGTTCATTATTCCACCAGGGAGTTTTCCTGATGGATATCCTAAAGGAGAGGGGACAGTTTTCGGTGTACGCTGATAGAACTACTACCTCCAGTAGGTTAGTGGTTAATTCTAGTTCAGCCTTGTTGTTAATCTTATGATTTATTTCATGCGAATTTGCAGAAAGGTCATTTTTATGCGAGTCCCAATCAGTTTTTCGCCGGTTTGCATAAAAGTCTTTGCTCCTTGGCAATCCTTTTATCTCAAATTTGATGTACCTGTAATCAAAACAACTCTCATCATCATATACATGCCAATTTTCCTCATAGTAACATATATGGGATGTCCCTATCGTGATATCAATAACTTCCTGCCTTTTTGTTGTGACAAAGGTAGGTTTGTTGTCTGTGTTCATTTTATCTAAGTTATTAGATATGATGTTATTGTAGAGTGACTCAACTCTTTTGTTCGTATCTGAGTTTTGCCAGCTCTGATGGTGCGTGTTCGCGTCGCAACCCAGGATTAGCACAGATCCAGATCCTCTGGTGCTCCTTATCTGGTTGTCCATTTCCTTTGTTGAGGTATTCGGTTCGTTGTAAGGTAGGTAGGCCGATCCAAGCGTAACCTCCTTCGGACCACTTGTCCCTTTGATGTTGACTGCTGCAAAGTCCCTAGAACATAGGTGTGTTAGTAGTAGAAATTTAATATTTTTGTTAATACATATACATGCTTTGGGATTTTCGGCGGATCTGCTATAAACTAGTTCTCCACCTGAATCCCCAAGATCTCTCACATGGCCCTTGTGGGCCCTTGGCTCTTGATAATTTGTTCCCCTCCAGTTTCCTGTTCAATACAGTAGTCTATTCTCTGGCCATTCTCAGGCTCCTGCCTATTCATGACAATCCAGTCTGTCGCTTTGAGCCCAGGATTCTGGTATTCAGTGGACTCCTGAATTGCCGACATTGTTTCTTTGTCTGATATTGTCTTCCAGGGATGAATGTTATCACCTTGGTACTTTTTGGTAGGTCCTTGGCGCTGACAACTGACAACTCCACCCCACACAACTTTTCCCAAGACCGGCAATTGTTTTTAGGAGCCGGTTCTTGGTAAGTTCATTTGCGCAGGTCATCCAATGGACCTCTACTTTTGGTTTAGTAGAATTGAGTTGGAGGTTGCTCCCTGAGGCGGCTCCTCACCTCGTTCCTTAATTTTCCTTGAATAAGGTCAGCTTGTACCTAACTCAAGTTCTCGTCTGATGGCTTCTGTTTAACACCGCCATCTTAAAGCCCAAAACAGCAACCCTGAAAGATTTTGTCTGTGACTATGCGCTCCTAGCCAGAGATCCCGTTTCACCAAGTATGCAGATTACTCCGCTCTTTGGCGGGCAGATATTATAGCCAATGCCGCGCTCTGTCCACTCGGTTCTGGTACACTTTCTGGTCCAGGCAAGTCTGCAATTGACGCTCCTTCTTGCATGGTCTTTTTTTGTTTTTGATTTCTTCGTATCCATGCAGTTCCGAAGAGTAGTGCGGGTCAAATGAAAGAACGCCACATGGCCGAAAGTGATGGCCGACAACTTACGGTGAAAAACTGCCAGGCCTCCAGTTAACGACATATTTTTAACCCTGTGCCACACACCCTATAACTAGAGGGCGTTGCAACAGTTTCATAAAAAAATATATATGTAAGATTGCTGAAAAATATATGTAGTTACTGAAACTTTAAATTCTAATATTGTAGCTTCTGTCAACTTAGCAGTATGCGCTGAATAAAGTGATTACGCCGATTAAAAATACTAAACTAATTTAAATATAAATTCTTGGCGTAGTAGCTCTTTAAATTATACGCTGAGCAAACAACTTTCCTGACGCTAGACGTCGTTTGAGAAGTATTAATTGAAGATGTATAAGCTGCTAGAAGATATTGATGTTTAAGTATTTCTAAAATATCAGTTACTAATTTATGATTGGCTGTTGTTTTTTCATAGTGGCTTCACTAAACTTAATACTAAGATGCTAAGAATGCTAAGATACACTTTACTTATATACTTACAAAACGTGTGCTGTAAATAAATTTAATACGTTGTATAACAGCATAATTATACTATCACGCACGACTAGTTAATAATGTTATAACACTTATTTATTACTTTCTCTAATAAATTTACCACTACTACTGTTTATCAGAAATTCTGCAAGCGCCATCTGGTAACTTATCACAAAAGTAGGGGAAAACGGATGGTTTTCCGTCATTAATTCAGTCAGGCCCAGCCCATTCACTGATTGGATTATTTATTTGATAGAATGTATTAAAATATTGGTGAATGCTTGGGAGTTGATTCTCGGACACTTTTTCGCTTATCGTTTGCATATTTTCGTATAACGTCGTTTTGATAAGATGCAAACAAACGTTTTGAGGTTATGTTAATTTTTATTTCATTTTTTTAACGCTACATGTTCCAAAGGTAACTCTATTTACGTTGGTAGTTCAAATAACTAGTTTTGAGACTAAAGGTTGGTACGCATTTAAATAAGTCTATACTACATAGAGTAGTTGTGAAATTTCTGGTGCTCCGAAAATATCAGTTCCCTTCTACGGCGGCTGAAAATTTGTACCCAGTGTCCCCTCTGAGCAATATGGCTCGCGCTGCCGTTGTCGGTATTACCTGATCAATTTTAAACCAAAGGTGGGTATGAACTGGTATTTTAATAATTTAAAATATAATTAAATCTTAATTTGCAATAAAACCAGATGATTTAAAGATGATATAACCAGATTAATTTTATCAATATGACAACCCATTCGATTCTGTCAAATAAAGATTTATTTAAGTTATAGAACAAAGAAATAAAACCAGTGAATATAAGATTACACGTATTTATTGTACATATATATTTAACATGACTGCATCTAAATATTGTTTATAGTAAAAATATAATTATTTAATCATTTTCGCAGCTAGTTTCTTGTTTTTTGATGAATTATTGGTAAAGTGTACATTTTGCTCATAGTTCTAAACGGATTCTCGTGATAAGCCAGAATGAGGATACAAGAGAACTATTCCGTCAAAAAGAAAAACTACTTGCTATTGGTTTACAGAATTACAGAATTTCGTTGCAGTTAAGCTTCCATCGGTAATTTTGATGACGATTAATATAAATTGGTCCCTGCTTCAAGAAACATCGATGCTCAATGTAATAAAATAGAATCTGCGTGTGACAGACCGTAAAATAGAGACATCCTTAGATCTGTTAAAGATTGCAGTCCATTGGACTTTAGAAGAATATGTACATTTGACCAAGATATGATTCTAACTTTATCGAAGCTCAGAACAAACAGGTGCAAGAAATTGCTCACAAATTCAACCTAGAAACTGTAAATCCGTGTGCAATATCGAAACCGGTAATGAATTTTTGAACGATCTGTATGAGTCGGAAACTATGAAAGAATCAGCTTTTTGGATGTTCCAAGATAAACCAAATCTAATAACATTAATTTCTACAAGAAACACTTTCAAGCAATTTGTTACTAATTTCCTTGGTTCTGTTGAACATGTCGCAATTATTTCTTTGCAGCAGCGTTTCGCAAATTGTGGTAGGCATACCTCCAAGGATATGCGAAATCGTCTCAATGTCGCAAAAAAAGATGTAATGATGGACATGGTACGGCATTTTACAGCTGGATATTTTGCATGTCGGTAAGTGTTCGGACTGCTAGCAGTTTTTTTGAATCTATGGCCATAGTATTGTTTCTAATCAGTCCCTAGTTCCTCTCAAAGTGAATAGTGCCCAAGATTTATAATAATTATTTTGTTAAATGATCCCATTTCATCATCGAATACCAGTTCTTGTGAGGACCAACGTGAGGCGAATTCGTCGCATATCAGTAAAATGAAGTTTCCAGTTCCTGTTTTGCAACTGGTCATAGTTAGAAAATAATGTGAAAAATATTTGTCATACGGACTTCCATTCATAATTTTTGTCTCCGTAAAATAAGGTTTCACTACTTACTTGTCATTTGCAATACCAAACACTTAAGTTTCAAAGAAAAAATCTAACTTTTTAGACATTTGCCCGAAAATAAAAATAATGGCAATATAGCTATGTAATTATAGCTATGTAAATGTATAAAAATAATACAGTAGTTACAAGAATATTTCTAGGTATATAATTTCTAAAATCAAATGAAAATCATCGGTAGTTGGACATCAGGTTTTAGCCATATCACAATAGCCGTATTGTTCGCACCGAATAAATAACATTATTCTGATTAGTGTGAACGTAATTTCAATTGCGAG